>OMKZ01055586.1:0-12559 GCA_900302535.1 Neoniphon sammara
CATCAAGGTGAAAGGTCTTTTTGGCATTAGAGGGAAAACTCTTGAGCAAGTGCTACTGATGGTGTATGATCTCAGAGTTTGCCTGTTGGTTGGACTCCTGCCTTTGATTGGTTGACTGGTGTTACTTCTGGGACATCAGCTATGTGATGGACCAACCATGAGAAGGAAAAAAACAAAACATCTCTCCCACCGGGATTAGCAGATGAAGGTTCCATAAAAAAATATTAAGATGTGGATTGAAGTCTACAGTGTGGGTTGGGCTTGCAAACCTCTCCTATAAATATCCAAAGCATCCCACCCTACAGGGTCACAGGGAGGAGCCCTGAGCAGGAAAACTGTAACGCCAGTAACACCTCCTCTCTTTGATAGTGAAGATTAAGTGAGGACCTTGTCTAATGATGGATGCAGAAGAGTGGATTGAATCCATCATCAGAGGGCTCATGTTCCTGGCAGGGATCCTGGGAAATAACTGGCTGGCTATCCGCTCCCTCCCTGGGAGTAAGTCTTCAATCCGCACCAACGAGGTGCTCTTCATCAACCTGGCTATTTCCAACCTCATCACCAACTACCTGGTGGACCTGCCTGACACCATGGCAGATTTTGCTGACCGATGGTTCTTAGGAGAAACTTACTGCGGGGTGTTTCGTTTTTGTTCTGACCTGTCAGAGACCAGCAGCATCTACTCCACCTTCTTCATCAGTATGTTTTGGTACCAAAAGCTGGTCGGATCCCTGAAGCGGGGAGGTGCACCAGTGCAGCTGGACAGCCTTCGCCTGGTGGCCTGTCTGCTGGTTGGAAGCTGGACAGTGGCCATGGCCTTCAGTATCCCACACTTTTTCTTTGTTACAGTGGAGGCGACAAATGACAGCCATGAGGACTGCATAGATGTCTTCCCTAGTCCACTTGCGATGCAAACCTATGACATATTGTATTTAACCCTGGCCAATGCTGTTCCAATCGCCGGGATAGTATATGCTAGCATTCAGATTGTCATCACTCTGCTGCAGAACCAGAGGCGCATACAGGGTCACAACTCTGACAACACTAAAGATATGGCAAAGGATGGCAACAAAGGTCCCGAACAAAGAAATGAGAAAAGCAGCAGCACTGGTCCAGGAGCTTCTGCTGATCATAGAGATTCTCCATCCCTTGCTGACATCCACACTGGCATGCCTGGTTCCTCATTGGGTCCTGATGAGGGCCCATCAGGTCACAGCTCCCCACAGCTCCACAGCTCTCCCCTCTACACCGAAGCCAATTCAGAGAAGAGAACTGGAGCACCGTCAAATCTTTCAAGGCCCAGCCAACCGCCCGCTAAGCCCACTTCAAGCTCAAGCACTCAGGTGAGGGCAGCCAAGAGTGTGGTGGCTGTAGCCAGCGTGTTCCTGGTCTGCTGGCTGAGTCATCTCATTCTGCGCATCACCAACAACATCCACACTTCATCAGTGATGGTGGAGGTAGCCAGCTATGTTGCAGCCTCCTACACCTGCATCATCCCTTACATTTTCCTGCATGGAGTGAAAAAACTGTCTTGTTCTTGCACGAGATAGACTGTCGCTCGCCGGTATGTTCGTCTGTTAGGTTGCCCTTAGAGGAGCATCAAGATTATCTGGCTGTATTTTGAAAGAGTCTGGCACTTTCCTGTCATAAAACAGTAACTGTGAACAGGACTCGTCTTTGGTTTACCCCATTTCACAAAGCAGGCATGGGAAAAGCTGAAAAGATCTGTCTGTGTTTTACCTATAGCTTCTTGCCTGAATTCTCTGAATTTTTTCTCCTCTATTGTGTTGCAGCAAAACAAAATAATTATTGCTAGTGATTTTAACATCCACGCAATGATACAGTGATTGAACAACTTTACTCCTTAAGTTTTTAAATATTACAGAGTCCTTTAATTTAAAACAGCAAGTCTCTGAGCCAACTCTAAGATTTGGATTTTATCTTTTTGTTGTTGGGTGAAAACCTGATATCTAATGTCAGCTTTTCAGGAACTAAAAACACCCTTGTTTTCTGATTTACCACCTTGCATTTTTTTTTTATCCTAAGGCGTTTCAAGAGGGTTTGAGAGTTTTCTGAACTCACAGATCACCTTATTCTTAAAGTTGAAACATGAAAATCAATTACAAGGTTTTCAAACAACAGCAACATGTTGAAGACTTTTGTGTCTCTGATTATCAGTGTATTGTGCTCAAATCTGCTTTTCCGCTTACACTTTTTACTTTCTACTATTTTCAATTTTGTTATTATTAGATCTATTGTATAATCGCCCACTTGGTCGGCACCTGTTGCACTCCTGGCGAGCCCCCTCTCTCCATGGTCCTTCCCAAGATTTCTTCCCTTTTTCCCTTACCTACGTCCTGTTTTGTTTCTTGTAAACTGTGGGCCTGTAAAGCCCTTTGAGACTGTGAACAGTGATTTTGGGCTCTAAATAAATATGAACTTGAACTTGAACTTGAACTTTTCAACTTTCAACTTCACAAAACACCACGAGTGTATTGTTCACTCATACATCATTAATGGTCATGGAGCTCAACATTTCCCTCTGTTTCCAAATTGCAGTCACATTTAGGCACCTAAATGATCTGTTAAATTTGTTCAGTGACACTTGTTCCTCATGGATGTTGTTGCACCTCTGAAAACATGATCTAAATCCATCGGAGTATTGTAGAGGAGCTGAATTAACTGGAAAAGAGCTCAGCACCTGGTCCATTAACAACATATAAAAGACTTATTAATGTCCTGTATCCGAAAATTGAGTGCTGTCCATGAACTCTGCTGCCCCTGGTGTCTAGCGAATTTCAAATAACGAATGCCATTTCACACAAGACAAAGTGCTCTCATTGGTGTTGTTGATAAAGGCTGATGCAGGCAAGTGATCAGTGTTACTGCTGCTTGACCTTTTTGCAACATTTGGTGATGTCGATGGTGGTATCCTATAGATAGATTGAGGCAGTAGAACAGCATTTCACGGTCCACCTGAGGTTTGCCCTCCTCCTATTTGACTGATAAGAAATTCCTTGTGTCCAACTTGTGGCTATTTCTCCTCTCATGGCCTCCTCAAGACTTTGTTCCTGGAAAAACTTTATTCTTTGTATGTATGCCTCTATACATCACATAATTAAGGTGAACTGGAAATCTTTCTTTCACTATGCTGACTTAGTTTCATATTTCGATTTCTCTGCGTAATTGTTTGGCACGTTAAGATCTGGAGGTCAGTATTTTATTTATTTAGTTTTACAATTAAATTCAGATATTACTGTCGTCCTTACTGTTGTTTCCAATATATTAAAAAGTGTGCTAAGTTATGCTTTTTCCATCTCAGGAACACTTCAAATATTAGATCTGTCTTGAACAGAAATTACAGCTTTATTTCATCATACTTTAGTTAGTGCATTGCTGGCCCCTAACCAAAAAGATGCGTGTATAAATATAAGTGTATTAGTGTTAGCAAATAGTGTATCAATGCTTTGCGGGGTGGGAGAGTTGTTTGAGAATCTGATAGTGTTGCAACAGCTCAATCCTGTAATTTTAATTGTATCTATGCATCATTTTCTCATTTTACACAAAATTACTTGAAGGAAATGAAGTCAATATTGTCTTTTTTTTATGTATAAATTTTCAATCAGACTAAAACTTAAACACTTTGTACTCCAGTTGAGAAAAAGCCCCATAACAATTACTGCCCTGTTCTTGTGAGCTTCAGGTACCCTGAGTGCTTCTTTCAATTAAATTTAATTGTCAGCACAAACAGAGGACATTTTCTCTATCATTGTTTGAATCCCTCTGCAGTGACTCTAATTATCAACCCCTGACAATATAGTGCTGCTTCATGCTAAGCTTCTGAGAAGCTGAACACAAAATTAAACGTCTGAACTATAACAAGCTGCTTGGTTCACAGGTACTAGTTTCTGCAGTGAGTTGATTTCAATGCAACTTCATGCAGATAAACAATGTCAAAAACATTTTATTTCTTTGTATAAATGTTTTAGAAAAATTTCTCATCACAGGCCAAAGTTCACTATAGCACTGAGAACACCACCATCTGGATAAAATGGTTTTGTCCATTCAAAACATTTACAATCACACAAACACTTGCTCACGTCTCAAAATTGTACTGTTCAAATGATAAGTCAAGGTATGTGAGAAACCTTTGGCAGAGCAAACGGTATTATGGCCGATATATGTACATGATCGCAATATCCAACTTTTACGTGCTTACATTTGGAAAATAAGTAGAAAAAGTAAAATGAAGTTACTCCTGTCATCAAAATGCTACTTTGTAAAGTTGTACAATAGAACATTAAAACAACAAAGTGAATTCCGATCTAAATATCCCAGATCAATCATCTTCAATAAGTGCATTTTCAGTTTATATTATCATTACTGATCTTTTTTTTAACATATCTGAAACCACTGCTATATCAACCCAATACAAATAAGTGTCTTGCTTTCCAAAGATGTATCTCAGTGTAATGTTTAGGCTTACAGAAAATGCATTCATTAAATAAGTTATAAAACAAGGTCTCAACTACAGGCACAAGTTCCTTCACATCATTCAACTTGACTGTAGTCCGTCCACGTTGTCTCGTAACAAGCACCTGGCACGCTCTCACACAACAGGTCAAACAGCAAACAAAGCAAAATGTGCTCATTCATCAGGTAAACATATTTCGGTGAGCTGTTTAATTAAGGCCGGCAGTGCGGGTTCAGATGGTCTCCGGTTCATTTGTCCTCTGATGACAGCGCTTTGTGATCAGTGAAGTTTCTCCAGTTTGGCCTGCAGGGTCTTGAAGTTGCCGATGATTTGCTGAAGAGCGGAGTTGGGGCTCAGAGACTGCAGCTCCACGAGGTAACCGCAGATGTTGTCAAGACATACATTCGTGAATCGTCGTCTGAAAAAGAGCAAAGATGAACCATTAAACCGAGCTTGAGACAGACATCCATTTTTAAAATAAATATCACAAGTGTTCTCTCAAAATAGTGAATTTAAAATTGAAAATTGTTAGGGTAAAATAATCTCCACTTTAACCCCACCTTTTTTTTTTGCCTTGACAAAAATTCTTTCTTGTTTTTGTTCATAGTTTCACTCACACACAAGGCAGCGCAAAAAAAAAGTATTATAATGGATTTCTCTAAGCAGCCATGTGAGTGGATTCATTTTAAAGGGGCAACCTTTAGGCATATTTATTGAGAAAAGACACCCACTGCCTTTGTTAGTGTGTTCATCAGTGGAGAGAGCACTCAAACCATTAGGGCACAAACAACATGCTGCCAAATTAAACGCAGGGTTTCCCAAACCTTCTGTTTTTTTGTGGCAGCCCACAAACACTTGTGACACTGACGAGTGGGGGCATGCACACACACACGCACGCACACAACACTTGATTTTACTGTCAAGAACACATACACACATTCCATAACTTTTTTTTCCATAACTTTTCCAGGGCCTGAAATGTATTTTCAAATGTACTTGCTCTTCCAGGTTTTCAGACTGTATTAACCCCATAAATGCCACTGAGAGGAGATGTGGACGCTAATGAACAAAACATTAGTTTTGTTACGAGGACTGAACCAGAAACCTTGTGGTCACAGCGTGGACTCTGTGACACCGTGTCGCCCACTACAGGCCAGCAGATAAAGTCAGTCGACTAAGACGGTGGTTACCTGTCATAGGTTGGTACTCGACTGGGGTCATCCACGTATCCTGACAGGAGCATGTGGATACACTCGACCAAGTGCAGCGGCTTCTTCAGACGCTGCCAACAGGGATCCTGTAGGCAAGGATCACAGATGATGAGGCATGTTGATGGATTTAGTTTCAAGAGACATTTTTTTTTATTTTTCCACTACCACAAAAAATATTTACTACTATAATTGATAATAACAAGGTTCCCACTCTGTGAAGTATAAAATTCCACAACTTTTCCATGACTTAAATGTAAATTTCCATGACCTACCACGCTGCTTTTTTTCACTGACCAAAATTTGAAACAAACTTCACAAACTTACTGATTTTTTTTTTAATCCAAGCTGACAAAAATCTATGATATTATATGAACTGACTTGAACTACTTGAATTAACCAAGATCTGATTTAATTCCATAATGTTCCCTGTCTGGAACAGACTTTTCAACATTACATGACTTTCCAGAAATTCCATGACTTGTGGGATCCCTGTAACAACAATGACCAGAGTCTAGAGAACTTTGAACAAAATTCCACAATTGGTGTTTATAAATTATGTGTGTTCAATCTGAGTCTTGTACCCGTGTTTTGAAGAGTTGGTCATAGACCTCTAGAAGACGAGGCAGCTGTACTCCAATCTCCTGCATGGTGAAAGTGACAAAACCCACGTCCCAGTTCAGCCGGCACACCTCCTGCTCCAGAAATTTAACTAGGAACTCTGTGAGAACGAGGCAGAGATAGTTGTTAGCATTGTGTACTCAGCGGTGCCTTCATTACTGGAGAAGTGTGTTTTGCCCTCAGCATAATTGATTCCGTGCATGTTTTAAGTATGTACATGCATTAAGTCTTTGTCTCCCCAAGGCAGGCATGTTTGAACAGGTCAATTATAACAGGAGGATAATTAAACAATTGACAAGAACACCTGTATGACCCTACAGACATGCACCTCAGAGACAAATACAGACATAAATGATGCAAGAGGCAAGCCTAATTATATTACTGTTAACAAAATAGGAAATAGTGGGCTGGAAAATTCTAATGCTCGGGAGAGGAAAATTGCACTTCATTACAGGGAAGCAGGGATGCTTACCCAGAGGGAAGTATCTTGGGGTTCCAGCGTAAATCTTTCCCAGTGACACCAGTTTTAAACTGAGAGCCCTCATTCTGTCTGCGGGGCTCATGGCGACACTGTCGCCCAGTTCTGAAAGACAGGACATACAACGGTGTAATGCACATTACAGCATAGGCATAACATCATCAACAGTTTTGGTGAAGGCTCTCCAAGGTGCCTGAGACATTGTACACACCTTTCTCCATGATCTCCTGCCACAGGGAGTGGACTAGGATTGGGTCAGAGTGTCCTGCACAGTGAATGATGGCCAGCTTGCACTCAGACAACTTAAAATGGTCAGCAAATTCCCCATAGAGCTGCATGAGAACATAAAAAATTATTAATCATTTCCTATTAAGTTTATAATCATTTCCTATTCCCTGTAAAAACACAAGCAATGCAAACAGTTTCAAAATATTCCAGAGTAAAGATTTCTTGTTTCAGGTAGGAAAATGTATCCAAGATGTTTATTAAGCCTCAGGTACACACACAATGTATTTTGAGAAGAAAATTTGTGAACAAAATCAAGTGTATTAACCAAAAACTACATTGGGTACCTGTAATTGTTACCATGTTTACAATGACTTAACTCCTGATTCTCAGCATTACATGTTACCTTGGTGATGTCCATGAGTTCAGAGTCTAGCTGAGAGATGACGTTTTTCACTGAAGGATGCTGGGAGTATTGCCTGATCAGCGTCTCCTGAATCTGTACTTGGATACGCACAAGCTACAGGAGGGAGAAGCAGCGAAACAAAAACAATACTATTAAGTGGCCATTTTGAACAAAGATGTATAAAGTTGAATCTCACAGCTGGATCGTGCCAGGACTTCCTGCGGTGTGTTCACTGGCCCGTACCTCCATCTTTTCCTCCAGCTCATGAAGGAACTCTCCGTCAGCTCCCTGGGCCGAGGTGCAGGATAAACTCTTAGCAGACAAAATAGCTCTGGAAATGTACTCCAAACGCTGCTTCAGGGAGATCTCAGTGCTGCATGAGCACCAAGAGAAAAGAAAGTAAATTAGTTTTGGTTTTCATCTTTTCAATATGCAGAATTACACTGGAGATCATAAATAATTATACATCAACACTGGCTGTGCTGAGTAAACACTTAGCATTCTTACAGTTTAAAAAACAGGACTAAAAATCTAATTTCTAAGCTAGGGCTGAACAAAACTGTTAAACAATCATCATGCAACTATTTTGACATGATTTTTTGCATTTTTGCATGAATATTCATTTTTATTTTTTTATTTTATTTGTTAAAACAACGATCCTGATGTGATATTTGCAGGGGTCTGTACCAAACAAACATGTTTTCTTAAGTCTGGAGAATTCTTTGTGTAGGTTAGAGCATCTCTGTAGCAAAACACCTCATTTATAATGGTATTTTGTCACACATTTTACCTGTATCAAAAAAACTGCAGTTCTTGCTATTTGGCCATATTGAAATTTCAAGAATATTTTGATTAACTCTTAGTCCCTATTCTAAGCCCCTCAGTCCTCCTGGCACTGAGAAACACATGCTGTGTTAAACACTGACTGTAGCCGCTGCTTTAGCTATATGGCTACTATAAACTTGTTTGAAGCATGGAACACCTCAGTTAAAAGTTTTAATAATTTTGTTAACTTCCAGCAGTCAGTACTCTGTGCACAAATACCATGCTAATTGCAAAGTAGACAACAATGGAAAGAGAGTCCAAGGTGGACACACAGGCTAATGTGTGTACTGAATGTCAAGCGGTAACCAGGGTGTGGTGGCAACGCCTGTGTTGGAACTTCTGGGATATGCATGAGAAGTGGAAATGTTGGAGCAAAACTGAATTTAGAATGCTGTTTGAGAGAGAGGGAGAGAGAGATAGATAGAGAGAGAGAGAGAGAGCAAGAGATTCTCTGTGTGCATGCGTGTGTGTGTCTCAAACCTGCGCATCTCAGCAAGTCGTGCCAGGACGTGAGCTGCCTTGCCAAAGCTGCGGCTCTTCTCATAGTATCGCCATAACAGGTCCATGTTGCGCACCTTACTCTGGTCATGCTTGATCATGTGCATCAGGTGCTCCTCCAGGTACGGAGAATTCACCTGGATCACAGAGACAGAGGACAAATGAGAGAAAGACTATCAGACAGCAGTAATTCCTTCCAACTAAGAATGTTCATTGACTCATACACTTAATTAAAATGTGCTTGTATTAAGAAATATGTAAGAGTCAAATGTTCACAAAAGCACACACACACACTTGGATGAGACTTGAGTAGACTGAGGTCTTACCTCCAGCAGTTTGTCAGAGAGGTCGGCCTGGATCAGCCAGTTGTAGAGCGCGATGTGAAACAGCTCATCCTGAGACCTCTGGGCCAGACCAAGCATCTGCTCAAACTACAAGGGCACAGAGAAGAAAACTGAGCACATCATCATTCACAACGCTGCAGCCAGACAAACGCAGCAGCTGTCCTGTTGTTACTCACATGGGCGGTAGCTTCTTCGTTACTGAGCATGTTGGGATCAGAGGTCATGACAGGAGGCCCGGGCTGCTTGGGGACACTCGGGGACTGAGGGGCAGCTTTGCTCTGGTTCACCAGCTCCTGCATCGTGTCTGTGATGCACTTATAACACGACAGTCTAGAGTGGAGACAGGAGGAAAAATCAATCAATTTCAAGAGCTGCACGGAGCCTCTGACACACCTAGAAAATGGTTGGCCATCAGTCCTGAATGGGCTGTAGCCTGTAGTTTGTACAGTGTATCTGGCATCATTGGCTGTTGTCCAATGGTGCCAGCCCAAATTATCAGGGCACAAGAAAAACAGAAACTGGATTATGCTATTATTGTGCTAACTAGCTAACCACAGAGCGCTAGTTTTTGTAAACAAACCTAGAGGCAAAAGACCTTCAGACAGGCAACTCCAGTACCAGCTGAAACTTCTTAGATATATTCATGATTGCTATGACAAAGTAGTTTCAATAGATTCAGAGTGGCATAAAAATGAATGGAATATCTTTCCGTGATCCTGAGGGTTCCATTTTTTTTTTTAAAGACTACTGCCCCCTACAGGCATGGAGCATTATTTCCTCTCACGCAGGTACAGAGCATGTGTGTATAGGTGCCGTCAACTGTAGTCTGTGCGGTGCATTCATGGACAACTTTTAGCAGGGGGTGTGAGGCGATGTGAAGCAATGCAAAGCGATCTGGCCATTGGTTGTGAATGGCAAAGATGGCTTTGTGTGTCCAGTCCTTATCATGCAGCTGATCCTTTGTTACCTTTCCTGGAAGGCCTGCTGTCCCACTCTATCCTCCTCTGGCTCTCCGTTCTTGTAGAAGTGCGGTCCGAGCCTCTGAGGATCCTTCTTGTCTGCTGCTGTGAGGCACAGCTCGAGGACGCCCTCATAGAAACGGACTAAGAGAGTTTAATATTGTTAGTATACATACCAAATACATGATGAGATAATGAGCATGGAGAACAGAGAAAGAGGGAAACAGAGTTAGAAAGAAGGTGAGGAGAGTGTGTATCCCTACCTTGTCTGTACTGGGAGCAGACGTGAGGCAGGTCTGTGTGGTGGCTGATCTGCTGGTAGAGCTGCAGCGACTCTCTCAGAGTTCTCTCTTTATCTACCTTGTTCTGGATCTGTCTGGAGCTCTGCAGCAGCTCATTAGCCTGCGATGGGGACAGAGACAGCAAATTTAGTATTTGGACAATGGAATCACTCTCGGTGACTTGATAAAAACCAGTTTCACCACCAAAATTATATTAAGAATTAAAAATTATATGAAGTATGTGTCTGCACAACCACCAATCTTCACTAATAGAGTTAATTCCATTCAAATTATTTCAAGATCTTAGACACCCTTGAATGTATGACTGCGATGCATGCTAATGTGTGTATTTGTGTGTGTGTGTGTACTTTGGAGCAGATGCTGTCATCGCTGCTGTACAGCAGGGGACAGATGTCCCGCAGGTGATTGCTGATGGCATCCACGGAGGCATTGTCTTTGATGTAGACATTGATGAGCGCTGTGATGAGTGCTCCAGTCAGCTCTTTGCCACGGATCACTACATCCTTAAAACTCGCCCCCTTCATTTGCTCCTGAAACTCCTGTAAACACAGCAGGAATTCACAGACAAGGCAAAGGAACAATGAGCACTCTGCAAACAACCGCTCAAACATCCCACATCAAGTTTTTCGCTAAAAACAGAAACATTACATGCAGGAAAGCCAGTGCAAAGATGAGGCATGAGCCTGTGTCCACAGCAGTACAGCAAAGTGTTTGTGCACACTCGTGTACCTTTGGCAGTTCAGGGATAATGAGGCTGAACTGATGATCACAGAGAAGCTTCCAGAGGGCCAGTGTCTGACAGGAACGATGCACTAACTGCTGGATGCCCTGCAGAGACGCCTTTTCATAGACCTGAGCCTTGGCTGGACACAAGGAGAGGCAGAGGCAGAGATGGAAACACAAATGTGGGAGTTAGAAGGGAGAAAAAAAAGTCTGAGATTTTACATAAGGACAAGCTACAAAGTCAACAGCTTTTGTGTGCCTGTGTTGGTACTTCAAAGATTTTCTGTACTCATGTTGGATATGATTCATAACATGACTGAAGCTCACTGCACTTTTGCAAATGCAAATCCCTTAAGAAAAGGAAGGGCACCACACTCATTACTCACTGTGATATTTCCTCTGAAGCTCCTGCTGGACCTGCTGAGTGCTGGCTCCATCTGGGCGCATAAAGCCAAGCAGCCTCTGCTGTAGGTTGGTAGGGGAGCTGAAACTACCAGGGGGTAGCACAGATGTTATTCAGCAGAGGAGGGGAACAACACTACTTTCCAATAGATTTTACAGATATCAATCCCATTTTCATAGATTCTAATCTCATCCAGCACCGACTCACAGTGACAAATACAAGTTACAAAGTGACAAAATTTATTTATTCTTCATAACAGCTACAGTAACTGCAGTTATTCTTTGTTTGGAAAAGGCTTTATCATTCAAAATTTATATAGCTGTGTTAACATTCTGATTACATCTGACACTGGATGGCACAAAAATGACATTAAATGCAATTATGGTGAGAAAGGAAGCAAACACTAATAAAGCCCAAAACATGCAAAACAAATTAAAACTATAGGTATCAACATACTTATGGGCTCAACACAAGACTAAACAGGGAGACAAAGATCTGTTACCTGACAGCACCCAGAGAGGAGGGGCTGAACTGGGAGTTTTTATCGAGGAACTCCTGCAGACCCAAAAGCTCCAGCAAAACTGACTCCAGAGCAGACGAGCCAACGGTGCTTTCCAACTGAGGAGAGAAGAGTTACAGCATGGACTTACCACTCTTAGCATAATTTTTCTGATAAATAATTACGATCATTACTGAACTGTTATAAATGACTGCATAGTGTCATTATGATACTTACAATACTGACAGTCTGGTTCCCTTTGCTAATGGTCTTCTCAGCAGCAAGGCTCCCATCCCAGATGTTTCTGGTACAGTTAAATGAGCAGGAAACAGGAGAAGACAGTCAGTTCCTTCAACATTACAACATCACCAGCACCACCAGCTCCAACTGTGATGAGGAGCTTCAGTGCTCAAGGCTGTGAGGCGGTAAACATGTTAGAAATGTGCATGCATTAAGTGGTATTCACCTTACATTAAGTACCTGGGTGTAAGTATATCTAAGGACCTGTCACAGCTGTTTAATATTAACTATAACTACATTAATAAGAAAATATATGATGACCTGGGTGCGTGGGGCTTGCTCCCTCTGGACTTT
>OMKZ01055586.1:20786-33428 GCA_900302535.1 Neoniphon sammara
GGGGCTGCTCGGTCCAACACTGGAGGGCATGGCTATGCTACCACCGCTGTCTGGAGAGGAGAGCGACCCAAATCAGCTGCAACATCAACACAGTTAGCCGCGATACAGTGCGTGTACTGCGCCGAAAAGCACAGCTAACATCATACTTGTCTACAAGGTGGTCGTCTCAGTGCTCTCAGCTACTGTCTTAACTTTAAGAGGCTAGCAAGCTAGCAGCAAAACCACTGTAGTCTAAACAGACATGCTAGCTCATTTGCCTATTAGTCGACAAGCAAGCTAACTGCTAGCAAGCTAATGCTAATATAAACATGAATTGTGTTTGAAAGTAAACATATTACTTTACCCGACTATAATAACTCCACGTGAGTACCAGCTTATTTGGCTGATCTCTTCGCAAATCCCGTGGTGGTGTTTAAAAAAGAAAAACACAATATAAAACAACCTTCCAGCAGCCCGCCAACCTCATGCGCTTGAGTAAAGGTGAAAGGTTAGTGCTGACGTATTTCCGGTAAATCCGCGAATACATACACGGAGGATCCCCCCCGAATAAATTAAGCTTCCACCACAAAAGTTAACAGGTTTCACGTTTTCTCCAACAGTATTGTGTGACTCTGACGGAAGCCGCGGTTCAGGGGCAAGCTGGTGGCCGAAAGTCATGGACTTCCTGACAAAAGTGTTGTTATGTATGCCGACAAGGTGATTCTTCTAGTCCTCAATACTTAGTGTCCCTCACACATGCTTTCAAAACAGTGACTCCTCCACTGGCTTGTTCACTACAGGCATGAATTGAACCCTGTCGATTCTGGTGTCACCATCACCTTCCCTCTAGCGCCACCCTTGGACCAAATGTCAAATTTGATAGGCTATCTCCAAATCTCTTGGGCAGCTTGCCATGACATTTGATGAGCACATTCATGCTCCCCAAAGGATGAAGTCTTGTGGCCAAAATGTCAAATTTACACGAGATAACGCTAGATCTAATTAGCAGATTGTCATGATATTTGGAGAGAACATTCATAGTCCCCAAAGGAAGAGTCCCCTTGATTTTGATGGCCCCATCATGTTTCCTCTTTTGGCACTGTGACAGGAATATAATGATTTGTTTAACTATACTACATGACTGGCATGAAAACCAGCATAGTACTGTCATATGACTGGCAACCACTGATATAAAGAGGCAAAAATGACAGAACCTTGTCAGCTGCTAAACTGCTACAGTTCACATTCTTATGGGGAAAAAAAATAACAGCAATCAAGTGCAAACAACACAAGTAACAAAGAGAAGTAAAAAAAACTTTATTGCAGTATTTGTTCCACCAGAACTGTCGGGGATCCTTTTTCTCTTGCTCGGTGAACTTTTACATCAAAATCTATATTTAAAACAATATAACCTCCCCTGCATATAGGCACAGATACTGCATTGCTTTGAACATAATAAATTATATCAAAGAGACTCCATTACACAGCGTGGGTAAACAAAAATGGAGTGTAACAGGAAAAAAGAAACCATGTACAAGTTGCTGAAACCCAGGTAAGCTAAATAAATCCATCAGGTACTAGGTTAAACTCCAAGAACACTTTATTAAGAACATCATCAACAGACTAATTTCCAACATTCACTATTTTTTGTACATATTTTTTCAGATATAAACATGTTTTTAGTTAAACTATAATACAGTGGGAGTAAAAATCAAACAACCAAGTTGCTGCACAACAGCGAAGGAACTCCCACACAATGTTTTCCCAAACATTTCCTTCTTATTTGTGTTTTTTCTGTTTAACTTAAACATGTCGTGGATTTCATCACTGATCAGTGTTCACAATGCTCTCCCTCTATTAAGTCCTTACATTTCATGTTCATATGAGGTTTTGTCTTCTCTCTGTTTATAAAATATTGGCTCCTTGTAGAGTTTGGCTGCAAAGGGTTTGTGTCTGAGTAACTTGGGTTAATTAACTTTTAGACCCCTCCTTGGCAGCATACAATGCCCGTAAAGTCTGCGCTACTCTGTTGGTAAGCTTGTGTCCACTTGTCAAGGCAATTTTCTTGTAAATAATATCGGACTCCTTGATAGTGTCCACCCAAGGCACCAGTTTGCGACCGTCTCGTTTCTTGGCCTCAGCCCAGGGCCCAGAGTAAGATCCAGCCATCCAGTGTATTCTGTAGCCAGTGCTGGTCTTCTGGACGACCCTGGCAATCTGCGGTCGGTCTTTGTATTTGGGGCAGCAGATGGCAATGACGTCCATAGCCTCCACCGCTTCATTCATGTGACCTGAGGCCTCTGCAGAATCCCCACCTTTCCTTGATCGCCGCTGTGGAGAGGAGTAACACAGCGTTAGTGCGTCAAACAAGACGAACCTCTAACACACAGCCAAGGAGCAGCGAAACACTTACAGCGGGGGGTTTATCATCGTCACTCTCCTCGTCATCTGTCTCCACTGGAGCGGTTTGATGGTGGTGGTTGTGGTTCCGGTTGCTGGGACCACCCAATAGTGAAGTAATGGCTTTGTTTCTGGCATTGGCACTTGCTTCACCCTCCTCATCCTCTTCATCAGGGTCCAAGTGTTCCATGAGTAACTTGAACTAAGAAACAGAAGTGAGCAGAACATTAAGTCGATACATAATTTTTTTAACTTGGTATTTTATTTGTAGTTCAAAATGACAATTTCCCCTCAACTTTAAAAACTTGAAATGTAGGAACCTGATGAATATGCTATTTCCATTTATTTTTGTAATGTTGCTCATTTCTGTATTTTTAGCGTGCATGCAGGACACTTTGAAATGTCATTTTAATGCAGTTTGTGTGAGCCACTAATTACATTCCAATTTAATTCTGCAACCAGCAAATTTAGATGAATAATCATAGGATTCAGTTAGGAGCAGAGAACTGTGCATAAACACATACTTTCCTACTAGATTTCAGTTCACATGGTGCAAACCAGCACATTTGCTAATTTGATTCAATAAAATCTTAAAATCAGAAAATGTGTGTTTTAAATGTTTTAATTGACCTGACAAAAGCATAGAAGCAAGGGAGAATTTTTAGAGAAAGCCATCTGTTAATTCACATCTTAGCACCGGGGGAAGTGTCATGTAATCAATCTAGCCTCCAGCCTCTCACTCTGTTTCCCCTTACCTCTCTCTAGCTGTGTCTGTCTACAGGTGTGAATGTGTCAGTGCGAGGTCCTAGTGTTGCACACTTGTTTCTTGTTGCTCATCATGCCATTAGGACCTTTGATTTTGCTAATTCGTCTGAGCAGTGAGCTGCTACAGCTAGTACCCTTGTTAGTCAGAAAGTCTGTTGCCTTCATTTCACTACTTTGTCTTCAGTTGTTTGAATATTGTTTATGTTTATGTTTTTGACACTTGAGTTTTCAAGTCAAGTTTTTTTGGACTTTTTTGGACTTTGTACACTAAATTCACGGGGAGCGCAGCTGAGTAGGTGGAGTTAGCACTCTACTTAATAACTAAACCAAATCTGTATTATCAATTTATTATTATTTATGTGTCAAATTTGTATACCCTTTGTTCTATTTATTGCCTGTTGTTTGGGTCTTTGTTCCTCCTCAAGTATGGTCTTACATTTTATATCCATTATCTCTACCAAGAGATTATGCGTTTGGTCGAGTGTGTCTGTGTGTGTATCTGTCCGTGGCTAATCTTGCAAACTACTGGGCCTATCAGCCTAAAGTTTTTTGTGCACAGTAATAACTGTGGGAGGAAGTTCTTGTGGTTGGAGTGATTCAAAAACTTTGAAAAAGTTTGTTCTTGCTACTTCCGCTGATTCAAAAACATTATGTAGTGATGAACACTTACATCTAAGTACTGCTTCACAATATTCCTCTTGATTTCATAGCTGAGATCTGAGTTAGTTAGATCACTGTTCAGGAAGTCCAGAGTCTGGCGAGGGTTGAAGTGCACATTAGACTTCCTGTTCACTGCCTTGTCATACACCTTGGCTGACTCTGTTGGTGAATACTTCTGGATTTTACTGGAGTACAAAGAGAAAAGAGAGATTGGATTCAGTTTGTGAACAACTGCACTGTTAATGAATTGTTGAAAAATGACTTATTCAGTGTCAACGGCTGCATTATCTGTTTGACAGACATTTTAAATTCTTGGCTGAGTCATGTTCCCACATGTGTGGTCTACCTGTCTGAGAAACCGTAGAGACTCTTCAGATGCTGCTTCAGCACCAGCAGCAGGAGGACTCCCTGGGAAGCATTGGCAAAGTCCAGCAGAGGATTGGGGTTTTCAGGCAGACGGTCCATGACTTTATCCACATCATCCACGTCAGAGTCAGAATCAGAAACCTGAGACTGCGAGGATTTCTTTGGCCTACAGACGATCTCGTCATCCTCATCGCTGCTGCTCGAACTGCTACTGTCTTGCTCATCCTCCTCGTCCTCATCCTCGGAGCAGTATTTTCTCTTCCGAGGCTGCTGCTTCTTCTTCTTTTGCCGCTGTACCGGCTCTTTCCGCAAAGACTGCATAGAAAACAGAACCACTCAAACACAGACCAAACACAATGTTGATTTTACACAAGACACTGGATTGTCGATAAAATATTACACAACAGCAAACAACAGTTTAACAAAGTTAGACAATGAGACGGTCTCACCTCTGACAGCTTATAACAGGTTGCTATTAATGTTTCTTACCTCCTTGAAGGACTGCAGCAGGTTGCTACCAGACACAGACAGAGTAATGTCTATGTGGTGCATGATGAAAAGGGGTTCCTCCTGGGTCTGGTAAGGAAAGCAGGCCAAGTTGTCTGCTATAAACAGCAGCATATTCACCTCTGTCTTCTGCAGGGGGCAAAGCACAAAACAATCACCATTTAAACCTACTGTCCATGTTGCATCTCCACTACAAAAAAAATACTGTAAACAGGCTGAGGCAAAATACATAAAAATGGAACTGAATCCATCTGATGGAGCGAGGAGAACTTACAGAGCTGTCATCAAACTGGCTGAGCAGGGAGAGGAGGAAAGCTCGCCTATGTTGTCGGTTTCCTCGGATCATGGTGAAGAGATGAGAGCAGAGGGCAGAGTTTGTCTCATCCTGACGGAAACCTCGGATCACCGTACCTCTGGATCCAGTGATGGCCTGCTGCACTTGATAGGACATCTTCATCCCTGCTACAGCCTTCATCTGCGAATTCATACCGAGATACAGCACATCATATAGACCACATAATAACTTTTTAAATACATCGGATAACAACAGTAATAATAAGAAAAACAAAAATAATAATAATGTGATAATTTATTGATTACTACAGGGAAATTTTCTTTTCACTTGCTGCCTCCAGAGGGAGGTCATAAAACAGCCAGCACAGCCACTCACATGGATGAAGCCTGTGTATTTCTTGTCGATCTCCACCAGCTGCTGATCAGCCTTGTTCCTCATGGCAGGCTCAGGGTCCGTTCCCATGGCAATCAAGTAGGGCACACACTGGAAAAAAAACATGCTCCCCATTCATAAAATGCTCATGATTTCTCAATTTTCAGCATGGATTAAAGGGCATAGCAGTTTCTAAACATGTGATGTAGGCCAGAGAAAAGAGAAAGTCGAATTGAACACTGCTCTTTGCTGAAAAATGTGTTTTTCTTGGATGATCCTCATGGACTGGGAACGTACCTGTACAGGATGAATAAGGCCCTGGCTGAGTGTCAGGACGATGACATTCAGGGCAAAGTGTCTAACGTTGGCCTGCGCGTGGAAAAAGGCCTCCAGCACCTGCTTCAAATAAAGCTGCATTATGGAGCTGCTCATGCCCGAGGAGATGTCTCCCATCTCCTTCAGGTCCTCCTGCTTGGACAGCTTCTTCCCTGGATGAAGAAAAACAAGGAGCAGTCCGAGGATGTTCTACATTACTGATCTGCTCCATGTACAGAGATGCTGACAAATATACAATGATTATCTTAGATGGTTGAGTAATAAAATATGAGATGGATGTGTTGGACTCACATTCACGGTCGGCCTCCTGCATTCGAGAGTCCTCCTCCTGAAGGTAGGTCTGCAGGTTCTTCAACACCTGGATCTTTAGACTGACCACACCCTTCCTATCTGACAGGGTATCATGATACAGAGTCTTCACATCCTGCTCAAACATAAGCGCTGGGTGCATGATGAACTGGAAGCCTTCAGAGACACAATGGAGATAAATAAAAAAACAACACTGATGTCACTGCTGGAGAAACTGAAGGCAAATACACAAAGACTTCAGAGCTGCTGATGACAATTTGTAAATAAAGTGAATATATTTTGTTTTAGCATCAGATGAGGTGAAATATACCTAGACCAATGACAGCCTTGATCTGGACCTCGTCGTCTTCATGAGTGGTGAAGTACAACAGAAGCTCCAGCACTTTGTCTTTGATGATAACCTAGGAAACATGGAAAGAGAGAGCAGGAGTAGTTTATCGAACCTTTTCAGTTCTGCAGCAACTCAGCACGCAAGGTCTAAACAAAGCCCGAGTGTCTACCTTGTTGCTGCCCTTGAATTCCTCCTGGTCAAAGTCAAAGTATCGACAGAGAGCCCCCACAGTAAACAGTGAGCGCAGCAGAGCAGGTTTGTGAGCGGCCAGAGCAGGGCTGCTGGGGTCCTCTTGGTGCTGTGTCTTCAGCTTCGCCACAACGCCTGCAGAACGACACACACAGAGGGAGCGAGAAACTAAAGACACCACCACTGTTCTTATAGGTCTTACAGAGAACTCTAATTAAGAATGTGAACAACAAAACACTGTCACTTTGTCTACTGCTGTAATTAATTTGGATGTGAAATATGACAATGGCCATGAGGTTTAACTATCTAAGTGGTAAGCTTTAATTTGAAGGTGTTTTTTTCAAATGCAGATGAAAAAGTAAACAGTAACAGGTTCTTTGTGTATTCTGATCCATTTTAAGGTGTATGAGAATTCAGCAGTGTTGTGACTTCATGCAAAATTTCTTTCAAGCAGTATGCAGTAGTACAACAGAACCATGGAACAAGTAAAAAAGGGCCTGAGTTTTTAATTATTTGTTCATCCTTTATTGCTTAAAATAACCAATGTCAACTCTACTGTTATTGTGCAATTTCACATCCAGTGTAAAAGTTGTCAAACAGTGTAGCTAATGCTATGATGCCTTTTACATCTTGATGATGAATGATGATGAATTTTCTGCTACTGTATGCATCTTTATAGCTATGGCGGCTGTCACTGCTAACGCTTACTACCCAGTTCTCCCTCTATTTATTCCTAACAAGCTGGAAATGCTGAACACATCACTTCCTGTCTGCCCGAGGATTTCCCTGAGAATGACCTACCTACTTAGAGGAGCAAATGTAAAAGCTTTCATGAACTGGGTGTAAGCTGAATCACTACTGTGTTATATCAGTTGCCAACAGGGACCAGCACAAAGGAACATTTGAAAAAAAAATATTTTAATGAAAATACACACTATTACTTAACACTCAAAGTATACATTATGTCTTACCATAGCAGCGATTGAAACAAGCCCAGACAAACTTGTAGTTGTGTGTGACTTTGTTCACAATGGCACCAAGACAGCTTACACAGTGCTGGACGACCTGAGAAACATCACAACAAATTAAATTATCATACTGTCATACTGACATTTCCTTCACATCCCTTTCTGTTTCTGAGGGCTGTATCTGAAAGTTGTGATCTACATATGAGACTGACCGTCATGCCATATTTGATAATCAGCTTCATTAGGTCTTCTTCTATGGTAGTGAGAAAGGTCTCACTAGGGTGCTCCATTAGGGGCACAACCAGCTCCAGGATCTTGGCCACATTACATATCACCATGAAGTCATTCTGGGTCTGGAATGACAGAACACAAACAAATGAGCGTTGATGACAGTCAAAAGCTTAAACGCAGTTTAGCAACTTTATGGATGCTTTAGTGTTCAACTTCACTGACCTGCCACTAGATGGCAGTACAGCACTACATAAAAGTTGGTTCTGCTCATTTTTATTCCAGATACTTTTCCCAATAGATGATTTTCTCCAACTTTCAGGCAAGTAAAAAAATGAGATATAAGAGGCTGGAAATGTTGGTTATGGTTCTTACATTGCACTTTGTAGTCAAGTAAGGCTGCATAGTCATGGCATGTTTGACCATCAACTGTGCTCTGATCTTGCTGAACAGGAAGAGGGTAGTGATACATGCTACCAGACGATCTGAGTTGACCCCTTTGGTCTCACAGTCTGAAACACAGACAGAGAAAAATGCTTATCATAACAGCACAATACGAACTAGGAAAATACATTTCATCGAAATGTCTTCAGCAAAAAGCATTAAAAGTCCTACCTGCAAGTGACTCCTCGTATTTCAGCATGTACTCCACTAGATTGTCCACCAACTGAATGCAGGCTTTCTTGGCTGGTTTGTAAGATGAACCCTCTTCTGATTTCAGTAGCTAAAGTGTTGGATAACATGGTGTGAAATGCCCATTCATGCAACAGATAATAAACAAAAGGTGCAATGATGCTGTATAAACACTGACACAACTTAAAAGACTCACATTTTGGAGAAGCTGTTCAAACCAGTCATAGCCTGAATCTTTACAAGCTGATACCTGAGATGAAATCAAAATGGGACATATTTCAGATTAAGTGTCAAAGAAAAATATGTGTCGCATTTGAATAATGGCACAACTAATTTTTGTCACTGGGCTGGACGGCTGGCACTCACCACATCTGTGATGTTGAGGATCTTTCTGGTCATGGCATCTTTATCGTGACTCGGTGTTGGGGTGAACCAGAGTTTCTGGAAAGTCTCATTTACCAGTTTCTGCATTGACCAAGATGTGACATCATCTTAGGTACATATTAAAAGATAACATGGCAGTTGTCAGAGTTTTTAGCATAAAAATAAATACACACCTTGATCCCCTCTTCATCATTAACTCTTCGGATCATCTTGACACACATCTCCGTGACCTTGTGGAAGGTGGGCTGCTCCAGGCAGATGTCCCTCAGGATCTTGATGACCCTCTTTCTCACGCTAATACCTGTATCCTGTGAGAAGACAAAATGGGTTAAAAACTCAAAATGAATGCACCATGCTCCTTTTGCATATTGTGCAAACTGCACATATATAAATTGTCAATCAATGGCAAAACATCGGATAACATGGGCCACTTTGGATATCTGATATCACATGCACAATAGACTAAGAGCAAAGGGTAGGGAAAAGGATCATGAAAAATGCACTTTCAAATGTACTTGGCTTTCATTATTCAAATAGTTGCAGTTCTTTCTTTGAACACGAGGTGGCAGTGCGGAGAAAATTATTTTACCTCAGTTGAACTTTTAAACTTTAAATGAACTCTCAGCTAGAGGTGGCTAATGTCTGGGAGAGTTCCACTTCACCCTGCCTTGCAAGTTACAGCTTTATTCTTTCATAGGGGACATGATGTGAGGGAATACACTGAAAGCTTATTTGACCACCAGGGCAGATGGTCAGACTCAAAGTATGATTTCGACCCACATTATCAGGTGTCCAAAAGGAGCTGAGGGGTGTGAACACTGCAGCTTAAGAAATTTACCAATATTCTTTCAATGAGCATGTCGTAGTACTGCTCAATAAGTTCAGGTCGACTCAGCACAAAACGGCCTAGCAGCTCCACAGCTGCCTCTCTCACACTGGTGGAGTTGTCCATGAGGCGACAGTGAACGCCGCGCTGCATGTCCAACTGAGGAGACAGGAGGATATATAAAGGTCAGACAGAGTTGAAACATTACCAAAGGGTATGAATTAAAGGAACAGTTTATGTAGTGACACTTACCCGTGCCAAGATACTAGGATCCACAGCCACTACGTCAGAGAGACACTTCATAGCTTTAGTTCTGACAGCAATGGCACTTTCACCCAGCACTCTCAGGATCTGTACAGAGAGGGGAGAGAGAGAGAGAGAGAGAGAGAGACATACTCAGCATAGCAGGCACAATACAGTATCATGTTTATATATGTGAAGTATAGACATTTACTTTTTTGCTGTGATCAAAATTACCTAACAGTAACTCTACAAGTCTAAAGTAACTTTTCTTGTTTCCATGTTTTATGGTTGCTCTGACTTGTTCACATAAAAACATTTAATCACAGGAAAAAAAAGTCTTACCTGAGTTAAATAAATATCAAAGCTCTGTGCAAACGGCCTCATAGAGGCCAAATATCTGACAATCAGACAGGAGTCCTCATAGTCCACAGTGTCAGAGTTGATCCTGAAAGGAAGTTAAACACAAACATTGAGGACCAAGATACATGAATGTAAGTGATAATCAAACAGGGTAGCATAATAGTATAGCAATCCACGGTGAAGCGGCATCTACCTCAGTGTGTTGAATTGTGATGATGAACTCTTCATGGCTTTGCGAAGGAACTTTTTTTGTGCTTCGGCCTTCTGCATAATCTCACCAGTTGATTCGATGTCGTTGGCATGACGTCGACTTTTCGGCGAGTCATCTTTCTGATTTTGAGACTTCATGGCTTTTTCTGTCTCACTTGTAGTGTCTCTGTACCACTGGGCTATGTAGAACTTCCTGGCAAACTGGATGAAACGAAAGCATGTTAGAGTCAATAAATGTAGTAAGTAATTGAAGACATTGCTAAATTATAACTGTATGCCAACACTCAGCATCCAGCGCTCAGATAATCAGGTAATTGTTAAAGGAGATGTATTGATTTCTGTAAAGATGCAGGTTGTGTGTGCCAGGGAAACTCACCACTAGAGATGGGTCTATCTCTTTCTTCTCATCCAAGTAATCTAGCAAGGCCTTCTGGAGCTGCTGGGTCTCATCATTGCCTGGAGTCTGTGATGGGATCAGTGAACCACAAGCATCATGAAAGCAGTTTTGACAACAGTCATTTGATGGAAACATAGAGGTGGAATACGTCCAAATGATTTCGTAAATATATGATGCACCTCTTTAAGGATGCGGTCGATTGCTTTTTGGTCCATCTTGCTGGTGACAGCATCTTTACGCAGACGGGAAGCGACTGTGCCCAGGTAGTCCAACGATGCCACCCTGAGGGCCATTTCTGTCTGCTTGTTACGAAACTGGTGCACCTGGAGCAAGACAAGTGGAAGAGTCAGTAGTAGAATTTCTCCGTGACAAAAAACAAAACATTTCCAGATCGAATTGAGGATTGAGTGATGCTACTAACCAACAACCATCCCAGTAAACTCAGCAGCAGCTCAGCTGCAGGCCACTCAGGCTTGTTCACCGCAGACAGCAAGTCCTGGATAAAGTTCTCAAACAGAGGGCGGTAGTCTTCCTCTCCCTGCTTGCTGCCACACCTGACAAATGAAGAGCAATAGGTGAAAAAATAATGTGTTTTTTTTTATATGAACACATTTAAATCACTGAATCTCTATTTTTAACATTGAAATTCGAGTTTATTTATAGCTGTTAATCACTGTTTACAGTCTCACTGAAGCCCAGTAGTGCGGCCTATTTCACTGTAGCAGAGATTTACAAATTCTTGGATCCTTACCTTCTCATATTTTGGATGAGATTGAGTCAGTTTAAATAAATCTGGGCAGAAAGAAGTGCAACCACTGAAATAGGTAAAAGTATTTATGGAGGGCATTCAAACTGAGAGACTGCATTTTGTCTGCCAAAAAGGTTAAGCTGCTACATTTCAGTAAATCTTTTTTTCATGTTTGTAGCAAGCAAAACTTTCCCTTTTGCAGGTAATTTTAATTTCTAGTTGTTTAAAAAATTAGATAGGAGAGCAGATAGATAGCATTTGCTGTGACCGGCTATGGCCTCGTCAATAAATAGCAAAGTGCTCTCTTTTCTGAATATTTAAATCATGCCCTGTTATACTTCCAAAAGCCATAATTAAAGCTAATATATACAGCATTTGGCATATTTTATGTTTAATCAAATGCATACCAGAACAGGTCATCACTCTACAAGGACAATTTGTGTGTAACTCCTGATTTAACAGCAGCCAAGAAAAGCCTATTAGCCTAAATACCGTGATTTACTGCCAAAGAGGTGCGGGGGAGATCAGAAATACAAAGTGCTCACATGAGAAGCAGAAGAATTTTGGCTGTAGGGTGCTGGAAACTACACACGTCTATACATAGTACTCACATTCAATATATAGCAAACGTATACAGCAGATTTTCCCCCACAAATCCCAATTACTTTTGTTTACAGAAGGCTTTCTTTGTATAGAGGGCAACAGCTACCTCTGGATAGTTAACTTGGGTCATCTGACAGTCACATGAGGGCTGATAACAGAGTTGTAGTGGTATTATTCAATATCAGGGACACATTTCAGGTTTTCTGCGGCCAATAACAACCATAAAGTTTTGACAGTGAGATCAATTGATCTCTGATCCGACTGCTGATGGAAATGATGTATTTTACCAAGACTTTATACTTAAAATGGCACCTAGCTCACCTATCCATGTGTAAATAAATCACAGGTTTGTCAATATGTGCTCGGTGATGATGACTGAGGTGTTTACTATCACCACTGGCAGCACACAAAGTTTTTCATGGCGGCAGCAGGGTCTCTACCTTCTGTTTAGTGTAATAAAATGGTTGTAGTCTATGATCATAATGTCAGAAATGAACTGCTGACACCAGATATAAAACATGTACAGGCCACTA
>OMKZ01055586.1:33464-51283 GCA_900302535.1 Neoniphon sammara
CGGAACAATAATTTTTACAACATAAATGTCTTCCAGATCCAGCAATTGAAAGTTGTCAAAAGTTGTTTTTTTGTTTGGGCAACTAAAATGGCAATCAGCTGATGACCAGAGCGTTTATTGAAAGATTATAATCAGTGGTCAGCTGATCTGTGCACCCCTAAGTAATATCCACTTCCAATTCTTTTTGTTACTAACAACCATGTATTTATCTTGCTTAATACCAGCCATGTGAATCACAATATTTTTTAGCCTTGTTTGTGTCAACAGTCACCTATTAAATTTCTTTATGATGAACAAATTCAGCATTGATTTAACCATTTCACTGGCACATACAGAAATAAAGAACAGGCAAATCCAAGAGGTAAACCCGGGTTAGCTTGTTCACGGCTGAGAGAGTGTGACTGCTCACAGAGGATGAATAACAAATACAGCAGGAGTGAAAACAAAGGCTTACTTCTTAAGAAAAACCGATAGGAAGTTCTGAGCTGTCCTCATGGCAGTTTCAAAAGAGTTTGTGATAAGGACATCTTGATCCACCTAGGGAACAGATGAGACAATCACTATATGTCTAAACATATTTTCCCAAACAAATATGGCTTAAATATCAGCTAAATCCTTGCTTGTTACCTTCTTGTCATGCTTATCCTCCGTGTCCCTTTCAGAGGGGAGCTGCACCATACACTGGATGAGCTGAAGAACCAGCGCTGTGACCATCTGGATATACAAGGCCTCTCCATCATCATCACTGCTGTTTAGCCTAGGAGAGCATAAGGAATTAGCATCCCTAGTTTCACTAATCCAAGGTTTTCATGTGCTGGAGCTCCAAGTTGAGTTTCATTAAGCTGTAGACCCCATTTGAAGTGCCTGTGGGGTATGTGATATGAAAAGATATATTGTGTTAAGTATTTAATTGTTTAGATGTCATACCTGAACATTGACAAATAGATTCAATGTGGTGAGATTGAAATATAATGTTAAAATAAAACACTGTTAAAATAATCACTCATTTTTGTATTACACTAGGAATGAAATTATAGTGAAATTAAATTATTCCTCATTTTGCAGATGATGACTGTAAGCCCCTCAAAAGCCCTGATGGTCCCCACTACTTTGAAAATCACTGCACTAATCAATACAGAAGCCAATAAATCAAATATTCTCGTTAAGTAATTTTACAGAGGACACATTCACTGAAGATGTAGTTACTTAAAGTTCCTGAGGCTGCGTTTGCTAGTGGGCAGTCTGGCCAGGGAGGTGAAGATCTCTTCAAGAACAAGCTGTCTGTGCTTCTCATAACGAGAGAAAACCTGAGGAACAGCAGAGTGCAAAGCATCATATCAAACCACAGCAATCGAGATGTCACACACGGCAGGTCACGCAGTAAAACACAGTCTGAAATCACTCCAGGACCTGGGATGACCCTGCTGATGCAGACTTACCGCTGTCACTAGTTTGATGGCAGATAACTGGAGTTCACTGACATTCTCCACAAAAAAAGGTGTGATGCCCAGGGAGGAAACCTAAATGTGGAGCACAGACGCAGCCAGGCATATCAGAGTTGGAGGGTCAAGGGTTAGAAGGAAGCATTAATATGAAAGACCTCAGGCCAGGTGAGGGTCTCACCTGGAGGATGGTGGTGTCAGTAAGCAGCTGGATCTCCAGGAGCTCTGAGATGCTGCTGACAATATCACACACTTTGTTGTAGAGCAGGACGACTACCCTCTGTTTGTGTGTGGAAGACTTTGCTCTCTTGGCCTTTGAGTTAGGCATGCCCCCTTGGTGAGTACAACAAAAAAATAAAATATAAAGAGAGATAGTGAACTATTTTATCAACCATTTCAAGCAGAAGAGCTTGCTTTTTTTATCAGTGACAGTTTGAGTAAAACATTTCTTTGATCAAATATTGTTTAAACTGTTTCAGATACTAGGTGGGAAACTGTATACTCTACTACAGGATTTAGCATCAGTAACATCATGACTACAAAAATGTCTGTGGACAATTTTCACCTCCATAAGTGAAAAAAGTCACATTAGATGACAAGTGGTGTCCTCAAGAGGAGCTTTTTCTGTAATTAGCAACTTGATGGAGTTATCTTCACTACTTCCAGTTTTAACTAATTGCCACAGACCTTCACTTTAAGTTGTCAAATAATAGGAATACATATTTTTTAAACAAACATCTTCCAGCAATAGTGTAACCAAAGAATATGCCAGTAAATAAACTGACACAAGCTGAAGAATAGTGAATGCAAATCAAGTTTTGTAAAACCTATGGAACAACTTTTACAAATTCTGGAGGAGTGGTGTGAAGTTGTTTGCTGACCTCCATGGGGATTGGCTCTGTAGACCGGGTCATACTGAGGGTAAAGTGTGTTTTGCAGATGGAACTTGGTGTACTGCAGCACCCTCTCAATCACATCCTCTATATATACAGCCTTGGGCATGCGCGGAGAGGTCATGATGTTGAGTGCAGTCAGACAGGCATCAGCAGACCTAGTCACTCGCTCCATGATGAGGTCACACCACAACCGCTCTTCATCCATGGCATCATTATCCTACAAATTCCAATAAAAATACATTTTAAAAAGTCATAAATTTTCCTGCGGCAGTCTAATTTAGTGATGGGCAACCATATGCTGTGGAGTGCCAAGGCTTGAAACATGCGTATGCCACTTTCCACAGTAAAGTTGGTATTTATACAAGCCAAAGTTGCCTGGATTATGGGTGTCACTCTATGGAAACGTAGCCCTATGCGTACACAAATTTTGGAAACGATGACAAATGGAACTTTAGATGGAAAAGCAGTAAAAATAAAGTAAGCAAGATGTTCTGATAATGTTTCAACCAGTTCTTAATGCTCAATATCAAATCACACAGACTTCTAATTAAAATATGCCAATATCCCAGAGGAACATACAGGCCTAAATCATAAATGTGTTGCTTGAGTCTTTAAGTATCTGTATTGTCCAAGATTTACCTCCTTATTTACAGATCTCATTATGGGTTCCTAAGTTGCACATACCAATTAACAGACATATTTAAGGTGTTAAGCTAATGTCCTGAATGACACAAGTTTGTAAAAGGGCTTACAATGAAGATGCATATGATGCATTATGGATGGGGCTTCAGTCATGTATTCACCACAGGTTGCACTCATTGTCTGATATCCCAGCATGCTTTCAGTCCTCCATGACACATGGCTGCCTATCCATGGACTAATAAAAGAACCTGCCAATTCATGAACTGGCAACTTCAAGAATGAAGCCATATTTTACTACTACTACTACTACTACAAAAATAAATAAATAAATAAAAATAAAAAAAATAAAGGCCTGCAGATGCTGACAACTTACATGATTCATTAACGTGGAAAGTTTGGCACCATCCTGAATGTTCTTCTCCAGGATGCCCAACATTTTTATCAATTTGTCAGATGGAAGCTGTGGATCAAACAGATGATGACTGACTTCAGTTAAAATTTTGCAAACTGATGGTCTCTTCAACAGCTAAATATCACCAGTAGCTTGTGAACATATAACTACCTGACAGCGCACATCAATACTTCTCTTACCCTGTTAAAGATGCCCATAGATTTAATTTTAGCAGACTCGCTCCCAAGCTCACTCAGCTGGTGCTTCCCAAGTAAGAGCTCTTGAGGGATTTCATCATCATCTGTGTGGAGGCACAGAAGGGTTAAATTGCTTGCATTTATCAACTCAGCACTTAAACTACAGCAGTTGTGCCCTCTGATGTTAAGTACTTTGAAAATTGTACAGGATTTTATGTTTACCTGTGGCGGTGAAGTCCACTTCCTCAAGGTTCTCAAGAATGTTGTCCACAGTCGCCATGAATCTCTTAAATGTGGAGGAGTCCATCAGTTCTATTAAGTAAACATACAAAAGTAATTTAAAAATCTGTATGATTTTAATGGTGTTACAGAATTTAAAAAAAAAGGGAAAACAATACCCTCTGGTGTCAGCTTGGACTCATATGCCCTCCTCTTTTTCTGTTTCTCCTTTTTCCTCATTTTTCTGGCAACTGGAGGAGGAGGAAAACATAATCAAGATGTCAGTCAAATACTAGACAGCCACAACTGAAACCTCCAGTACTGAATGCTATGTAGACACAGACAGGGGTGGGAAATTACCCTGGAAAGTATTGATTTAAAAAAAAAAATAAATAAATAAATCATATATAAATTGAATGATAGCTGTCAGAGGCAAATACAAATGAAATGTGCGTGTTAACATCATCTTGGTACATTATGAATTAATGAAGAAGTGAGTCATTTCAGGAGAGCCTAACCTGACATGATTGGAGCTTTATTTGAACTGGACCAGAGCCAGTTGTATAATTGTAGTGTCCACCACATTACATTTACTATTCATTTGCTAAGGAGAGACAACAATACTCATCAAGATGAAAATTAATTTAACATATAATTTCACTTTCAAATGTGTATCTCCATGCTCTTGAAAAATTGAGACTATGTGGGAAGGTATCACCATGGAGAAAAGAAGAAAGCAGACACCTCATTTTATAGGCTGATTGAGTGAATGTCTTTTCCCAAGTCTTCCTATAAAGTCCCATCATGATTAGGCCAGAGTACTGACGGCTTATAAATACATTTATTCAAACAAATTCAGATACAGATCTCTGAATTAGACCTGCTTTTATAATGATATATTACAATTTTATGTTTCCATGATTAATAATCATGTAATTCTGTGATATTTAAGTTTGCAATAACCCATTTCTGACCCCATTCATTTCAAGCACCGAGGTCTGATTGTTTTTTTTGTTTTTTTTTAGAGCTGATACCGGAGATAGCGAGCGAGTGCACTGTGTAGCTTCTTTCCCGTCTCTGGCTTACCTGTGAGTTTATTTACAAGTTTATTTACAAGTTTGTTTTGTAGCATCTTGTTTGCCCCCTGGTGGACAGACATCAATTAGTGTAGTTGAAGCATTTTTTACATTTTCAATTCCCCTCAAAGTCCTAGTGCTTTATATCAAGGACTTCAGATATGTGTAACCAATTACAATTACAGCCTTTGAATTTGCAATGTGCTCCCATGTGACCAAAACAAAAACAAAAGCAGCAAACTCCGTTGGGGAAAAAAGAGAAATCTTACAGAGCCCACCACTGGAAAAATGTAGCAATGAATGTTAGTTAAGATCCAAAAAATGGATGATTGTCTGTCATGTGGAGGTATTTTGGTTTTAAACTAGATGACAGTATGCTACATCTTAATGTAGTAAAATAGTAATAATTTATTATTTTAAGTTTGTAATGAAGTGCCACAGTAAAAGTGAGACAATAAAAAGTGAAAACAAGACTTCATAGAAGCTGAAAATAGGAAAATTGCTGTACTGAAAAAAGTGAAAGTATAGACTGGGGTGAAAAGGTGCAATAACATAATTTTGTTTGTAATGAATTGTGATTAATGTTAACAATATTTATCTAAATATTCCACATGATCATTTTACCATTATTATGCAGCCCTAATCTGAATACATACATCTTAAACTGATCATAAGCAGCATGATTTATGAAAATTGTGCATAACCTTTGTTTGTTTTATGTAACCACTTTGCCGATGAATACTGATTACAACCTATGCAAACAAGCCTCACCATCAGTCATGCTTGGGGCAGAAGAGTTTTCGTCTGAGTCCTCTGGGCTGCATTCACGGTAGTAGCTACCGGACCCCCGGCGAGCGTCATGAAATCCTCCACTTCGCCGATGGTCCTTAGAGCCTCTCCTCTCTTCTTGCTCCCATGACTTGTCCTGATCCTTCTTGTGCCTTTTCCTTGAAGCTGAAATGATACAAGAAGATCCAGAAAGGTTAAGTCAGAGATAGAGACAGCATCCCCTATCTGCGCTGAAACAGCACTCCAGGGAGTTGCGACTGAGCTGGGTTTGGTATGTGCACTGGTAAAATAGTAATGCAAGGAATTTTTTCCCAAACAAATGCGCTGTAATTTGATAAAGAAAGGGACTGAATGTACAATACATATCCCTGATATTACCAGTCGAAATCCTCTTGGAATTCATCTTTTTTTGTTCATAGATGCATAGCTACTACCACCTAATGTGCTGCCCAGTTAACTGTTGTTGCTCAGGGACTCAAGCAGTGTGAACATCAGAGGATGGAGAGGTGCTAGCTGCAACTAGGAGGTGTAACAAAGGCACAGACAACCTCTGCAGACTAATCAGATCCACTGTGTGTTCTGCACAGAAAGAAAAGTCCCCACCAGCTATGACAGTTCAGTTCTTCCTTTCTCCCAGACTAAGTCAGAGATGAAATAAAGTTATCTCTCAGCACCAAAACTGCTTTGATAAACAAGATATGTCAAACATTTTATGGGCATCTATTACTTTTGACTGTATTATGGTTGCATGGTGAGAATAATGTTCTGAAGTGTAGACAGCAAAGAAGGTTTTCACAATTTGTATTATAGTAGTCTATTAGTCTTAGGCATTTTTAAAAGATGGCTGAGGTTGAGTACTCACACTCAGTCACAGAGTCATCATCGTCATCATCTGAGTCCTCAGCATACTTAGGTCTCCCACTGCTCGTGCCACGCCTGCGTTTGGTGGAATCTTTCTCTACAAACAGATGAGGTGACTGTTTTTTCAGCACAGAATAATATATACCTCAGAAAAAGGCATAACCAGTTACTCACTTGTTTGACTTTCAACACTGATTCATGGTCAATACTACGACAACACAAACTCCTAAAACCAAAGCTTGACATCAAAATAAAAAGACAATGCCTGTTCCTTATCATTTACTGTGGATCAGCCTTGCTTGCACCTATACCATCCAGCAACACAAAGGGATTACACAACACAAATATCATTCCCTTAGCATCCTGTACATATTAAATAAACGTAAAGAAAATCTTACCTCTCCCTGATTTGTCAAAGGCAGACCAGTTCTTGGACTTGGAGCTGTTCCTGCCTTCCCTCTCCCTAATGATCTTCTTTACCTCATCAACAGTGAGTTTCTTAAGCACAACAACAGGCTTAGCTCCTTTGTTCAAGTTATCGACTAATGAAACTCTCTTCAGGCTGACCCGGGGCTCCAAAAACTTGGTTCCAAGTTGGAGATTCTTATCCTTCTCGTCCAATTTTAGCTTAGGAATCACAAAGTTCTTCAAACTTCCTGAGTTGCCGCCTAGCAGGTATGAGGGGAACTCTCCGAGTTTTCCTTCCAAAGAGTGCTGTTTGTTTCCATCTTGGCGGCTCCTGTTGCCATTCTCACACCCCTTCTCTTTCTTTTGGGAATTGTGAAGGATAGACCTGTCTGTCCTCTGATGACCACTGGGGTCAGCTGATCCTCTGCCCTCCTGCTTCAGTCGGGGCTTGTCAGGCTTAGCGTGCTCATCAGGAAAGTGTTTGTGCCGGTTTTCGCCAGACTCAGTCCTGTGTTTCTTTTCCCTGTTTCTATCCTTGTCCCTGTCTCTGTCATTGTCCCTATTCCTGTCCCTGTCTCTGTCCCTATTCCTGTCCCTGTCCCTGTCTCTGTCCCTCTCTTGCCCATTTCTGGAGTTACGTTCCACCCTACTTGATGATTTTAGGGACTCTGAATGGCGAACATGGGATTGGTCACTGTGGTGGTGCTTTTCCTCTCTGTGGCTAGAATCAGAGCGCCCATCATGTTTGTGTCGTGGAGTATCAGGTCCTCTACCATCCGAGCGTCCCTTGCTGTTGTCAGATCTGCTATCATGTCGGTGCTTTGAATCCCGCCGGTTGTCCTGCTTGTGTTTGAGGGTGTCTGGTCGGCCATCTGAGCCAGGCTTCCTGGAGTTATCAGTATGCTGTTTGATGTTCCCGGGTCGTCTTTCTCCGTCTTTAACTGTTTCTCCATCTGTCTTTAGCTTTAGGTGCCTTAGACGGTCTTCACGCAAGTCCTGTGCTTCCAGGACCACTACTGGTTGTCCTTTAAATCTGCCAGCTTGCTGTAGATCAATACTGACCATCAAAGCAGGCCGACTGGCACCATTAGTTGCAGCACTAGCCTCCTGGGGTGTCAACTTGCTGCCCACGTTGCCCCCTCCTACACTAGGCCCTCCACTGGCCCCAGCTGTGCCCCCAGCTCCAGGTTCCTGAGGATACGAGTCTTGCTTCCGTTTCTTCAGTGGCTTGTCTGCAATGAAGAACACTGTAGCTTAGTTTCTCTACAAAAACTAACAGACTGAGCGTATGAAAGAAATGCTAGAAGGCACAGGGCAAAGGCGGACACACAAAAATTCACCTTTATCCTGAACTTCTTTAGAGCATCGTTCCCTCTCGCTGGCTGACTCACGTTCTATCCTGTCAATCTCAGCAAGTGCATCCATCTCAGCGTCATCATACACAACCCCACTGACGACCCCAGGCTGCTTGGTATTTGGGCGAGCAGGAACCTGCTGACAACCTGCCTGCTTCCCAGTGTCTAACCTGTGTGACGAGTCCTGGCCTGTCCTTGACAAATGGTTATTGTTCATCAAATCAGCATCATGGTCTGATTCATCATCTGCCCTAGGAGAGAGTTCTCCGGACTGATCCATCTCTGAAGACTTCACCCGGGACAGTTTTAAAGTCAGCTTGGCAGAGTCTTTACATGGAGAGCTAACAATGTCATACAAGGCATCTTTGTCCATCTGCTCATTTTCCTCTTTACTCAGTTTTTTCTGCATCTTTTTGCGGTCAGCAGAGACAAGAAGCAGGTCAGGAGCTGCTGAATCTTGTGGTGATATATAAGGGGGAGGAGACTGCATGATAAGAGGAGGCCTTGACCCTGCTGGAACACAAAAACATTCACGGAACGTGAGTACTGAAGAATTAAGCAAAACACAGAATGATTTATTACTTTTGATCCCACAAAATAAAGAATAATTGCTTATCACTGAGGCAGCATACTTTTTGCGGTCCCTTCACTCTCAGCAGGGGAACAGACAGACTGTGGTGATCTAACTGGGAATGACGCAGTCCTCATGGAAGGGTCACTCTCCTGCTGAACATAAAACATCATTATATTTTAGTGTCAGTAGCTGTTGAGCCTCAGTTAAGGATACCTTGTCTCTCAATATTACCTCATTTCCCAGTCTCTGGACAATGTTCAGGTAGTCTTCATTGGAGCCTGGTCTCGCAGTATGATTGGATGAGTTGCTAGAGAGTTGTCCGGAGACTTTGTTGTCATGGATCGTCCTCACACCACCAGAAACCAAGGGACTAGCAACTAAAACAGACAGCAAAATAAAATTTCCATTTGATTTGTGTGGTAAATTTGTTGAGTAAAAAGTGAGGCTTCTCTATTCCCTTTATTCTCATGTGTGGTAACAAAGTAGAGAGATACGTCATTTAAACCAACAGGAAATCCAGTGACACAAAAAACAGATTACTACTGCAACAAAGACTGCTATCAGTACAGCATCATCTTGGGACATGCAAAAGAATACTAATACTTACTATTATATAGTTTAAAATACAGTCTTTCTGTTCCATGGCTAAAATAAAACTAAAACTATTCAGTCACTCATACAAAAAACGTTTAGAAATTATGAAAAGCTGTTGAGAGGGCTTATGTGTTGCACTGGACAGGTTTTCTTTAACTCTCTATCAATCTCTCATGGCAAATCACAGGTGAGGGACGCATCATTCTATTCACACATAACAGCAGCTCAGACAGATTGAATCCCAGTATCTGCAATCTGGTGTCCTTGCAGACTTGATTTACTTTATCCCAACAAAGTTTTAATCTACCCTGTCTGCAAAGGCAGAGTCATCCTGGGATTCAGGAACAGAGCAGATATCGCGCAGATCAACGGGATGGGGAGAGAGAGAAAACTACAAATATGCATAGCCAACTATTATCTAGTTATATTACACAACGACTCTACAAACAACTTCAATAATTTCTATCACTTTGTGTTGTCACAAATGTCTGTATGAAAGTCATACCTGACAGTGTTGCAGGCATTCAGGCAAAGTTTGCAATGAAAGATGACCTGTTGTAGGCAGACAGACACAGACCACAGTGCAGACAAACAGCCACATGTATGGCTCAGCCAATTAAAGGTCCTGCAACATTCACTCATAAATCCACTTCAGCTGCAAAAAGTAGTTTTCTGAAAGGCAGTTAAATTACTTATCCCAAGGAACCTTCTTATTCTGAAAGTATCCTACGACACAAATCTGCCTGTGAGACATAAACATCAGACATCACTTTGAAAGGCCTGCAGCATGACATTGTCTGAGACAATTAAATTATGTGTGACTGTAATGGGCCCTCTGATTCTGAATACAGCCACCTAGTGTGCAATTATCTGCCAGTGAGACGTGAGACAGATACATTCTTTATCACCTTTAGAGGCATTTGCAGCACTAACTTTTCAGATTCAGTCAATTATTAGATGCACTCCAAATCAGTTTCTCAGTCAATATCAAGACTCCCATGAAGTAAAACTATCACACAATCATGTTATGAAACAGGTTTCATTATCAGATTACTCCTTGTCGCTTAATTGCCTTGAAAGAGAAGTAACATAAAATGGGTTAGTTGTGCAAGTTGCTATAGCTGTTTGCTAACAAACCATAAAAAGCCATCTGAGTTTATCTTAAGTACCATGCCAGTCTATCTAAAGGAATGATTGCTTTCCTTCAAAAATAAGTTGACTGATAAAGTAAAAGCAGCTAGATAACAAAGTTATAATGCAACCATTGTTCTGTGAGTAACAAAGAGCCACTTCCTCCGAGTTACATCTAGAGTATACGTTGTATGTGGACTCATGTTGGATGGCTTCTTGTCTTGATCAGAACACAAACATAATAAAGTAATCAAGATGGAAAAGGACACTGTAATAACTATCAAGCATTTGTCTTATTTAACATTCTCCACCTTGAGCCAGGCTGTTGAATAATTGGTCCTGTCTATTCTACAATGTTAAGCTACATTATCATCCACAACAAAGAAGAGCAAGATAAGCCCCACCTCACTCAAAGCAAGCAGCTAGGCTTGTACTCTGCATTTACAAAATGTATATTTATTGCATGTGTGTCTTTCATGGTTAACAGCTGAAAAGTGCTGAAACAACACACCCTCTGTTTTTTTTTTTTTATGTAATCATCCTTAAAAACCTGAGTGCTTCTCAGACCAAATACTCTACACTAGCAGTGTTTATCATTATGAAATGAAGCAGGGGGGTTATTTTCAATACATCACGGCCTGTTGTGGGTTTGAATTAATTGTCCTCACCTACAGTAACAGCAGTGTGTGCGCTGGAATCTAATAGTGAACAATGGCAATATGCGAGTATTTGCACTGCATTCATGTTAACTTTCTATCACTGTTGGGCAGTTTTCCAAATTTCTGATAACATAAAATGCGAAGTTCCTGTTTACAAACACCATTACTAACAATGCAAGTTTGGAGCAAATGTGGAGCAGTGATATTGACTGATTTAGATTTATATTATACACCTATACACTCAACAACTTTTTATTATGTGGCAGCTGTGCCTATATCATGGTAGCGTGTCACACACAAGTCTATGTATGGGAAACACTGCATCTATATCGCTAGACAATGGACTGACTTACTTTATATCCTGTTTGTTTATTATGTATCATGTTTATCATGTTCAAGGTTTATGACTTCTATAAGATTTCTTGTACTTGGGAATTTATCCAGATGTTCATGGTGTAATATTAATATTGAGCAATATTTTTGTGGATCCCATGAAGACTAATGGCTGCTAAGGCATCAGCTAAAGGGGATCCTAGAAAAGAAGAAAGAACAACATAACCGTTCATGCCAACAATTTACTAACTTGGGCACAATGAAATAGAAACAGATAAAACAGAAACTCAGAACAAACCAAATTAAGACTTGATGTTTACTGAGATGGATTATGTAGCTCGGGCAAATCTCAAGTCTGTGGAAGTTATTTTCAATATTTTCCTACAAAAATGAATGGCACAAAATGGACATCTTCTAATTGTGGGAAAACAAGCTATGTTATATGCAGCTACAGGTGCTATACTATAGCTATGCTTTCACACTCCATGTCACCTCCAGGTGACATCTCACCCTGAGCTCAACCCTGCTTCTTTTCACATTTGTATTGATTGCTCACCTGCATGTTTAAACTCAGAGTCGGAGAAGGTGTTTTCAAACTTATTCTTCTATACTTATTTCATACTTATTATTCTAAAGCAAGCATTTTTAAAACAATTTCTCAAATATATCTAGGTTACTGAGAAAATAATAAAAGAATAAACAACAATAAACCCAAAAACAGTACAGGATAGAGGTAAAAAGCCTGTACTTGAATATTCAGACCAAATCACTCTTGAAATTTTAACTATTTTAATTTAGCCAGCTAATACCATTATCTAATGAGAATAATACAAGTTTGTTAGTTGTTACAGTAATGTCAACTGTTGCAAGCTGCTCCTCCGAATGCTGCCCACCTTGTCGTTTTCATACTACATTTTCTGCCCCAAGGAAACGGCCTCTCCCCGAGGTGAAATATTTCAGCCCTGGTCCCAAGAAGGATTGAATTCATCCTTGAAAGTTTCCTCCCTTGGCTGAAAATAAATGTGAAACTGCTTGTGCACCCGGGGTTGAAAATTCAAGTATGAATGCACCTTTTGCTGACTCTGTACAGACTCCACCAGCAATAATGTCAACAAGAGGGGCAGCTCAGACAATTTGCACAAACTTAAAAAAAAAAAAAACACCAGTATGATCTTTAAACTTTAACAGCTCCAGCGATGATCATGTGGAGCAGCTCGCCTGGTGTGAATGAGTGGTACTAAATGTGAAGCAAGCCATTGCCAAAAAGAATATGCATGCTTAGCAAACATTAGCAGAGAAAATTAAAGGTTAAGTAACATACTCATACTTAGTTTTGTTACAAAACACAGACACCAAGAGTTGAGTAGCACAATACTATCTGATGATGCCAAATAACTTTAATTAAGGTATAAAATTAGACCAGAGAATCCCATTAGATTAGATTATCATTTGCAAGTTCTTAAATAAAATCTTACAATCTGTACCATAGTTTACCATGGATTCTTTTTTTGCCCAGGGCACCAGAAGCCTCCAAGATGGTGTAGCAGTACAATGCATTCCCCAGTCTCTACACAGCAAATAAAGGAGATTTTCTAGCACAATGGTCCCCAATAGACATGCATACAAAGACACAGATGCATAGCCATGCATATACCAGCGCAATAAATTTTCTTCATCGCTGCCTGTTGGGTCCACGACCCTATTATCTGCTTTTTACAGCTCCACTGGCATTATTTATGTTTGAATCACAGATCACAGAAATTTTTAACTGATTAGCTTTTAGATCCCATTTATGATCCGAATGTAGTTCTCTCTATGCTACATACATTGCCCTCAGTTTGCATTTCATAACATGAATAAGTGAAAACCTGCCTCAGTAAAATTAAGAGAACAGGACAAAATGAGGGAAAAAAGTCTGATTTTCAAGTGTATTAAAAGGTAGAAAACCAGAGTGACCTTCTCACTAGTAATATTACAAGTTCTATAATACTCCATCCTATGAATGCCCTACAAAACATGCAATCAGAGCTCAGTAAAGCACCTGATCATGGTCAGTGGCCTAAACTATGAATTGCACAAAATCACAGAAAGATTAAAATATACCAATGCATTTTATGTAAGTTTTAATTCTGAATATATTTAACATTCATCAATTTTCTGCAGCCAAGGCATGGTGTTGGTGGTCAGAGACAACCTTGTGCCAGCTGTAAAATTGGACAGGAAATTCTGATTTGTACACAGAGTTGTACAAATATTTTTTCTTAGTTTAAAGTAGTACTCGTGTTTGCACTCTAATACGGTCCTTTGTTGATACGAGTATGCACTTGGGGACAATAAATGCACATATTTCCCTCGTTGCCACGGCTTAGGAAAAATCTTGGCATAAACATGTAAATATGTGCTGAGTCTTTCATGCAACCAAGTCAGCCAATGCAAACAAAGGCGCATGATTAACAACAAAACCAAGAATAACTGAGGAAAGAAACTGTTTGAAGCCAGCAAAAAGAAAAGAACCAGAACCAGTGAATATGCAGAAACTTTTCTACGCCCTTCCTCCACATGAAGTTGTCACAAGCTGCCAAGTCACAGATCCACGAAGCTTTCACATACCTGTAAGGAATAACACATTAATTTTGCATCACTCACCTTGCTGAATCTGTTGGTGTTGAGAATAACTGGGTGGATGATTGTACTGCATGTAGTTTGCAGGGCTTTGAGGGGCGTACGGGCTGGGTACGGGGCTGTTTTGCTGGGGCACAAACCGTGTACCTGACCCAGACTGTGAGGAAGCAAAGCGACTGTAGAGGAGGAAAGTGAGAGGAAAGACTTTATGTGAGTATTAAAGTATCCAAGAGTCTTTGTAGGATAAAACATGTTTCTGCTACTTCAATATGTGCATGTTGACACCTACCTGGAGGGGCTGTGCGGGACAGTGGTTTGCTGATAGTTTGATGCTGGACTTCCATGCACAGGATTTTGAGACATCTTGTATTGTTGCATCATTGGCTGCTGCATTATACCTAAGAGATATAGAGAAGAATACTGGTGACGGAAACACTAGTGTACAAAGAGCTGATTACAAATCTTTGGCACCAACACTCAGTCACCTCTATACCAGGGAAAGGGGCTTTTAAGAGATGAGAACTCAAAGATTTCGCAATCTACAGCTGTCATCAGCTCTATTGCAATAAGGTAATGAAAAACACACACACTCACACACAAAATCTATTCTATAAAACCTGATATTGCTAGAGTTTTAATTTCTAACTTTCATATAGATTCCACTCCTGTAGGAGACTCTAGAGATTATACTGTAACTATGGAGGCTCTACTTGAACTATATCTGCAATAGCGACGGTAGGTGCTATTACATCAGTGTCAGTTAATCTCACAGTTTGGGCATCTAATCTCACAATTACATTAAATTATTAAACCAGTGTCATCTCATCTCATAGTCTGGGTATATTTTGGATTAAAAATCCAAAAAGGTGCAGCCTTTTGACACACACTCAACTTTCAAGTGTGTGTGTGTGTGTGTGTGTGTGTGTGGGTGTGTGTGTATAAATGCTACACTACAGCACAATGAATTCTGTATTTTGTGTATTTGTCCTCTATTCCACTGTAGCACACAACCAAGTATTACAATATTAAAAAGATACTTGTGCAAAGTCACTGCAAATTTGAGGGACACATCGTATTGTACAGTATTGAATCATGACAGATAGATGCAAACCAAGATTATATTGTTTTGACAATACAAAGTCCTGTACACTGTATATATTGTAGATCACCTTTTCTAACAATTTAGAGTTAATACAGATGAAGGACCAGGTTATAGCTGCAGGAGAATGGTATTTGCCAAGTTTATTACAAGTACAATGCAGAAATTGCCACATTCAGTGTAGAGCAAAGCTTTGAAGGAGCAGGAGAGCAGTGTCAGACCTACTGCAGGCTTGTATGACACATTTCACTGGGTCAGAAGCACAAAGCTCATACTGCAGGATGAAGCAGCACAGGTAATGACTCGGTATGTAAGTGGTTATGCATATACTATATACTTCTATTTGCCTATAATTGCAGACTATTGCAGCTGCTCTTACAACTCGAATGTTTTCCTAAACAAAGGTTAAAAGCACACAACTGACTGCTGCATGGCAAAAATGCATGACAAATGCAGCCATGCCTGTAAAGGATAATCCTGGTTTTCAACCTGGGCCTTCTTTTCCATGTTTCTGTCATCATGATAATTGATTATAACTAAAACTGTGTCAGTTACTTCACTGTAGACCTTTAGATTCCTTGAGTTTGCCTGGAGAGCTGCTGTCCAATAGACACTTAGGGTTGCAGTGGTATGAGATTTTAGTGGTACAATTAAAGTGTGAGGCAAAAAATAAATAAATAGATAAATAAATCACAATTTTACAGTTTTATGTGGCAGTTTACTTTTACAAAAGGAGGGAGAAAATTGCATAAGCATTTAAAATTAAAGGTTGTATGGGATTTTTCACAACATATGTTCTGGTTGACAATGCAAAAAAAAAATAAATAAAGTTAAAAAAATAAATAAATATCTTATACTAACAACAGATTTGAATAGTGGGAAAAAGTTTGAAGCTGCCTTTTAGTTTTTACAATGGCTGACTTTGGAGAACACAGTTGCTGCAGAGAAAGAGAACGGCGCTGACAAGAAACACAGAAAAGTCCAACAAAGCTGCAATTTGAAGCATCAGAAGAGAGTGAAACAGAGCTAGAGAATCAGTTTTCATTATTCAGAAGTGCAAAATAAAACTTGTACACACACTGTAGTAGTGTCTGTATATAGCATATAATTAGAGCGCTGTATAAATACAACGTAATGCATAAAGAATTAATTATGGAATCGAATCGTGACCTAAATATCAAAAAAGCATACTGAATCTGAAAATTGGTATAACATTACACCCCTAGATACCATAGCTGCTAAAATGCTTATGGCTAGAAAACTGTGGCCTAAGAAAGAGAAACCCAGGAGCCCTCATAACAAACTCCTGCAAGAGTCACAAAACCAGCCTCTGTATAGGAAATGTAAACAAGCCTCCTCTGCTGCTGCTGCTGCAGTGAATTAACCATCGACAAGAAATCACCATAAGACAAGAAACCAATATAGGCCATGCAAGTTTCAGGCAATGGATAATTGGATATCAAATTCAGGCATGTCTCATGACAGTGTGGGAGTTATTGTGCTGAAAAGACATGTTTTAATTTGCGCTGGAGATTACACTGACTGGTCCTGCTTGTGTCCTCCTGGTGAACTGGGGGTAAAGGAAACTCTGCAGTGAAGCAACAAAATTTGGAAGGACAATATTTTGTACACAATCTATTGTCATGATCACAAGAACTAGGATAATAAGGCCAAGGTGGATTTGTGTGTGGGTTTCAGGCGAAAACACCTTTCCATGGCTGACTATGTTGTCACAGGCTATATAATATTAATAGCAGCTAACACTACACTACTAGTACTAGTGCTCCTTTTCATTTTAAAGCATACTATGCAGGATTTCTACTTTTAAAAATATTTTTAAATGACCACACTTCACTGGACTATCATTCTATAAACACACTTTTCACAAGTCTGTCCCTTTCTGCCACCTCTGCCATTTCTGTACGGAAATCTTTTTCTGTCAGTCTGTGTGGGGATGGTGATGTGGTACATTCAAGACTACTGGGAAACTTCCACCTTGAAATTTCCTACTCCCCACTTGAGAGTGTGTACGTGGTTCAGGTGGGAACAATATGAACATCTGAACGAAAGCTGCATCTGTTTCATTACTGTCAGAGCAGCAAAGGTTGTTGCACATCCCTTGCAAAAACAGACATAAAGAAGAAAAAAACTGCATAATCGAAATATTTTTATTGTTTTATTTTATTTCTTAATCATACAGCCCTATATGTTCAATAAAGCAATGCAAAAACACAAAAAACAGTCTGTTTTTTTTTTGTTTGTTTTTGTTTTTTTGTCGCTGTTTCCATTTCCCATGAATGTCAACATTTTGATTTACATTAACAGACATAAGGGAACTGTATGTTGGGGAACTCGAAGTGAGTGCATGTGGGAGCTCACAGAAGAGTCCCAAGTTTCCAACAAGGATATTTCACGTTGGAGGGCAGTTCAAATGTATTTTTACTATTCACAAGTAGAATGCTTCCCAGTTCCCAATGGTCTTAAGAGATGATCAACTGAAGTAAAAAGAAATGCAGACAGACTTGTTTAGA
>OMKZ01055587.1:0-23566 GCA_900302535.1 Neoniphon sammara
GCACTGAAGATAAGAAACAGAGATAGTCAAGGTAGCAAAGTGAGGCAGAAAGGAAAAGCTTTTCCAGTTTTCCTCTGTGATTTCTTTACCTTGGACTTCTCTATCATGCAGGGTCATGCTAGGGACACAAGAATATTTTCTACATATCTTGGCTTTCGCTTGTGTATGGCTTTGACCCCTGCACTCTTTTTCTTTTGTTTGTTCATAATGCTCCTACTCCAGGAATTGAGGTTATAGGAATAGGAATTGAGGCTTATTCTGTACTGCTGCAGAACGTTATCAAAACATCTCAAATGTAAAGATGCAAAATGCAAAGGGGGTAATAGGGTCAAAGTCTAAGGAAGAAGTTGATACACAACAGGACTCATTATGCATAATTGCAGAATACTTCATGTATTTTCCAGACCTAGAGTCAAACATATAAACCTATGCCTGTGTGAGATTTTTATGTGAAAAATAAACCCATCACACCAGTCTAAATCACAATGTGGGCCTGCAGCAAAGAAGAGCACACCACCTAATTGAGACCTTAGATTGGCCATATTTGCCTAAATGAAATCTGGTATCAGGTATGGAAAATCTGCTCCAAGTGATGAAGTGAAACTTAAGAGCTAAAGACAAACCAGTCTCCAGAAAGCACAAGAGATTCGTCAACAATAGCTGAAAGGGCTGCCAAAAGATTCAGAGGTACAAGGAGTATGCAGCTTACCAACATAACATTACATAATTTCTGGGTAATGAAGTCCTTCAAAATGTGTCCTTCAAACAGTTATCTGCTGTTGCCACTTGGGCTGCAAAAGCCTAAAGCTGCCTGTGCAGCTTTTGTTGACTGCCAGATATTTTCCTGTAATTGTCTCAACTTCGCCCATTGTATTGTCCTATGTGGCAAAACCCATGTCAGAGATCTAATAGATGCTGTATATATTGTGGTAAAGTCGCTAATCAGCAATCAGTGACAATGAAACCTATTAAAATATCAATGAGGCAGAAGAGAAATAATCTCTAACCCCACCCCCCCCTCGGCCCGTCCAAATCAAACCCAGCAGGGTCGTGAGTTGTTTAAGATCATGGCCATTGATAAAGCATGTCCAGCCAAATTCTCTTTGTCTGACTGTTTCCAAAACATCACACATGCTGCATAGCAGAGGAAAAATGGTTGCCAGCTTTCCTCATGCATCTAATCAATGGGGAGAATGGAAAGTGCAGAATGTGAAAGGGTCACAACCCCAGGGATGGAAATAATCCTCCAGTTGCTACCGGGTATCTGGTGCATAAACACTGCACTGAAAAAACATTTGTCTTAGTCCGAAGGTTTACACAATTGTACCACAATGTGCTTTGGGGTACTGGAGGGGCAGAGCAGAGATATCTATGAATATATCTTATTCATTTTTACAATTACAGGTACAACCACATGGGCCACAACTGGCCATTACATTGCACCGCAAAACTAGGCCATATTTCCTATTGGCTGAAGTCATTTGAAATCCCCATAGTGTCTGAGTTATTAGATCTCACACTTATAAAACTAAAGAAATTGACTGCACAGTGAAAGGATACGGTAAAGTCATCTTTCCAAGGGGGTGAGAAAGTTCAGGCTTAGCATAAAACCAAACCAGAGTATTAGGTTTGGGAAAGGAGCACTATATTTCTCTCATTAGTTCAACCATAGAGTCTGGAGAAAAGGAGATTGCCATCTTTGCTGCAGGCAAACTGAAAGAACATTTGATATCCCCATTTGGCCAGGGAAACCTTTAAGTTAACTTAGCTAACAAGATTTTGCCAAGTAATCCTTGATTTCAATAATGTTTGAGTTTGTCTCCAAATAACTGATTACTGTATTGAATTTCAATTTTAATATTTTCAGTGGTTGAAAAGGCATCCATAACAACTGTCAAAAGCATCCCACTAATCTTAAACTCTTAAATCATTTCACATCAGGCCTTTTTTAAGTGCCCTCCAAGGCAATAATATAGAACACATTTCTTAAGGGGAGCAGCAGCCACTTGGGTTTTGCTCTGAAAAGTTTAATTTATATACGTGTATCATCAAGCCTGTAATAACATGGCATTTTAAGTCCCAAAACACATATAGAATCACATTTGTTTTTCATTTGACTAGTGGCTAAGCCTTAGCCACCCAAAACTGGGTTTCGGCTTCCCACATTCTACTTCACAGAATTTAACTCCATCCCTTGGGGAAAGTTCAAGAGAAGCCTAAAAGAGGTGCATCACATAATGCAAACTCAGTGGACAGCTTAAGTTTCACTTTTGGGATTTTTCCCCCTGTCTCCCCTGCCCTCAAAATCTTTTCACAGAGTCTTAAGAGGTCACCCAATTTTAATGGTCACTTATTGCCTGTGGAGCAGGCCGGTGGTACAAAAAGTACCCGAGGACCACCCCAGTGCCGAAACAGCCTCAGGCTCAAAAGCTCAATTTGATACTGGCACTGATGATGCATACCTGCACTGGAGGACCATATGAATTACTCTCTTTTTCATTTCTTCTTGAAACCAGCAAGGGCCTTGACCCTGATAGAACAGCCCAGAATGATTTATGTCTACAGCAGGGAAATTAAAAATAGTCCTTTTTTGATTTGTGCAATTCATATCCACTGATAAGAACATTTCAATTCATAACAGCAGGAGTACAGCTCATGCAGAGGGCATGCAACACTCATTTCCCTTTCCCAGACTACTCAAATATTAGAGAAGGCACGTACTAGAGGAATTGTTGTGGCCAGTATGTTTTTGGGAACTGGAACAATAAAGTTATCATGCCAAAGAACAAGGCCTTCTTACTCATGTCCAAGGTAATTATTATTTAATATAATACAGAGACATACTGTACATAAAAAAAAAAAAATCGATGTCCAGACAAATGCAACTGGTGGATCTGTTTTATATGTGACTTGGACACTCTCACTCCCCATTTTTCCAGTTGAAACCTTCATCTCATTGCACTTTCTCCATCCAAATGTCTTAAACAAATGCCAGTGCTTCAATCCATGCCCTCCCCCTGCCAAATAGATCAAATAGACCAACATACCAAAATACAATTCCAATACCTGTAGAGAGTAGAAAACTCAGCGGTGTACTAACCTCAGCTCGCTGTGTCCTGGGCTGGCTGGCGTCCGTCTCGATGGCGTACACGTCCACCAGGTACAGGTCGGAGCCTTGTTCTCGGTCTAACTCGGCAGCTGTCTGTATCACTCCGGTGTGCCGGCCGATGGTGAACAGACGTCCCACCGCTTTGCCACCGCTGCGCACCGCCACAATGAAAAACTCCACTTTGGTCCCTGAGCCCCTCGGGCTTGAAGCATCCAGAGAGATGACATTAGTGCCCGGTGGCTGGCCCTCTTTGAGGATGGTGATGTATTTGGGCTGGGAGAAAACCGGCCCGTCAGCCCCTTGGAGGATGATGGTCAGCTCGGTCCTGGAGGTCTTGCGGTCGGTGCCGTGGTCAGTGGCCGACACTGTGAGGGTGTAAATGAGCCTGGATTGAACCAGCTGGGACGCCAAACGGATATCCCCACTGTACCGGTCCATGATGAACGTGTCTGAGTCCCCTTTCACCAGCTCGTACTCCACTTCCCCATTTGCCCCTTCATCAGGGTCAAAGGCCACCACTGTTGTGAGAATGGAGCCGATGACGATATTGGGCTCAGCCACAAGGGCATTCTGAGATATAAAAGTGGGGACATTATCATTCTGGTCCGTGACCCATATGGTGACATTCTTTAGGGCAAAGCGACGGAATTCAACAGGGACGGCCTGGTCTGTGGCTTTGATTGTCAGTTCAAACAGATTGGAGAACTCCCTGTCTATCTCCTTGCTTGTGTATATGAGCCCAGTGCTCGGGTCAATGCTGAAGTGGCCTCCTCTGGGAATCTGCTGAACAATGGAGTATTCCAGCTGGCCGTTTATGTCTGCATCTGTGTCATGAGCTGTAATTGTCATAACTGAGGCTGAGATTGGAATATTTTCAGGGATTGATTTGAAGATGTCACCCGGCGTAAATATGGGTGGGTTGTCATTAAAATCTCTGACATGAATTACCACAGGAATGGATGAGGAGCGGGGTGGTCTACCGTTGTCTTTTGCAGTAATATTGAGTTTGTAAAATGACTGAGTTTCAAAGTCCAGTTTTTTAACTAAAAAGATGCTGCCAGTGTTGGGGCTGATGCTGAAAGTGCCGTGGTTGTTTGTGGCTGTGATGCTGTAAGTTATGTCTGCGTTCTGACCAGAATCTGCGTCAGTGGCGGTCACAGAGGCCACCAACTCCCCTATCCTCATGTTCTCCAGTACATCCACAGACAGTGACGACTTAGGGAAGGAGGGGGAGTTGTCATTCTCATCCAAAATGCTAATGCTAAGCATGCAAGAGGAGGAGAGGGGCACTGTTCCAGCATCGGCAGCTATGATTTTCAGAGAATAGGATGATGTGGATTCATAGTCCAGCTTTCCAACTAGAGTAACCTGTCCAGAGCTGCTGTCAATTGTAAACTGGCCCTCCTCGTTGCCTTCAGTTATGTGGTAACGGACTAGTCCATTTTTGTTCTCATCCACATCGGAGGCAGAGACCCGCAGCAGTTGTGTCATGTTCTGGGCTGACTCCGAGATGGAGGCCTGGTAAATGTCTTTGGTGAATTTAGGTGGGTTGTCATTGATGTCTTGAATGTAAACCTGCACTTTGGCCTGGTCTCTGAGGGGTTTGGGGAGACCCTGGTCTGATGAGACGACCATGAAGCTGAACACAGCGGCGCCTCTTTGTCTCATGAGTGACTCGCGGTCCAACTGCAGCGTGCTGGTCAACTCCCCTGTGATGGCGTTCAGCTCAAAATTGGGCTGCGGAGTCTCAAATGTATATCTGACCTCACTGTTTGGGCCAAAGTCCTTATCCTCAGCAAAAACCCGCCCAACTAGTGACCCTCTCTTCTGCTCTTCCTCAAAGTGAAATACATAATTGGTGCTGTTAAAAAGGGGGCGGTTGTCGTTTACGTCATCTAGAATTACACTGACATTGACACTGGCACTTAGGGGCTCCACTGCCCGGTCTGTGGCCACAACCACTAAGTTATATCTGTCCTGAATCTCTCTGTCCAGCTCTGATTTGATGTAGAGCTGTCCGTCTGGAAATATACCAAACACGTCACCTGTGTTGCCACCAACAATGTCATACATAATCTCACCATTCAGGCCAGAGTCTTTGTCAGTGGCCTCCACTTTAAAAAAGCGGCTGTTGACAGGCTCAGACTCCAGGATGATAACCTCATATGAGAGCTGATCGAACACGGGCGAGTTGTCGTTGACATCATATACACTAACAGTGAGAATGAGGCTGGAGGTGCGCTGGGGCACCCCCATATCTGATGCTATGACCTCCACCTGATAGGAGCTTGTGGTGACCTCCAGTGGCCCGGTCAGAGTGATGAGGCCATGCTTCTCATGAATGTGGAACAAACCTTTGGGGTTTTGTTTGAGGCTGTAGACCACCATGCCATTAGTGCCCTCATCAGGGTCTGAAGCTTTGGCCTGGAATATGACATGCCCTGTACTCCAGTTTTCCACTGCACTCACATGTTCCACAGCATGGATAAAATGAGGGGCGTTATCATTTAAGTCTTTCACAGTGATGTTAACAAGCGCCTCTCCTGTGACCTCCCCACCTCTGGCTACAACTTTCAGCTGATAAAAACTCTGCTCCTCTCTATCTATTTGACTAGATGCTGTAATCTGACCTGCGTTGTTTACAGCAAAAACCCCCATCTGGTCCCCCGAGGTGATGAGATATGTAATGTTTGTGTTCAAATCGACAGTTGTGGCAGACACGGTCCCTATCACCGTCCCGGTGCCCACATTTTCAAACATGACAAAACTGTAAACTTTCTGGCTAAAGGTAGGGGGGTTATCCTGTGTGTCGATGACAGTTACAGTCACAATGGCCTGAGTCTGTGACCGCAGGCCACTGCCATCTGCTGCTGTCACCTGCAGTTGGTAGGCGGTCTTCTCCTCTCTATCCAGGGGCACTACTGTGGTAATTTTCCCTGTGTTGCTATTAATGTGGAATTTGGATGTGTCTCCAGCAGAAATTATATATTTGACTGTGCCATTCCGACCCAAATCAGGATCTGTGGCTGATACAGTGGTTACATAAGAGCCTGATGGCTCATTCTCTTTCACATTGGCAAAGTACTGCACTGGGTAGAAAACTGGCCTATTGTCATTGATATCTCTCAGGGTGATGTTGACTTTTCCGACAGAGTGCAGAGGGGGGCTGCCTGAGTCTGCTGCCCTGATGTACAGTAAGTAGGAGGCCTGGTCCTCCCTGTCTAGCTCTGCGGCTGTGCTTAATCGACCTGACACGGCATCCAGGCGAAACAGCTCCTGGACGCTGGCTGGAGTCTCCGCATCAAATGAGAACCGGATAGTTCCATTGGCCCCAAGGTCGTCATCTGAGGCAGACAGCACAACCAGCTCACTGCCGGCAGGACTGTGCTCCACGAGGGAAATGTGATACGTGCTCTGTGTAAATGTGGGCACTTGGTCATTCACATCAGTGATGTTGACTATCAATTTAGTGTAAGAGATTTTGGGCTGCAGCCCCTGGTCTTTGGCACTAATGTTGAGCACAATTTCAGATGCTATTTCCCTATCCAGCAAAGCAGCACTGGTAACCAGACCACTGTTTTCACTGATGGAGAACCAGCCCAAAGCGTTTCCAGACACCAGGGAGTAGCGCAGGTTGGCATTCTGCCCAGAGTCGCCATCTGTTGCAGAGACCCCTTTAATGTAGCTGCCTTTTGGTATGTCTTCACTGATATCTACTCTATACAGTGCTTCCTGGAATATTGGCGGGTGATCATTGATATCATTCACAAAAATAACCAGGCTGGCAAAGGAGGACCTGGCCATAGGCTTGCCATTGTCTGACACAGACACAGTCAGGTTGTATGAGGAGATTCTCTCTCTGTCTAAAACACTGGCCACTTTGATGAGACTTAAATTGGGGACCGGAGATGTGTGCACTTCAAAGTGTCTCTGCTCGTTGCCCCCTAAGATTGAAACAGATATGTTGCCATTAGCCGTGGGGGAGTCTGAATCAGAGACAGTGAGTAAAGCCACTACCGTACCAATCTGGGCATTTTCATCAACAGAGGCAAATTTGGATGTAGTGGGGAAATAGCGGAATTTCACTACTGGGTCATTGTCATTCACATCCAGAAGTTTGATTGTGGCCTCTGTCCTGCCTGACAGAGAGGGAACCCCATTGTCTACTGCATGAATAGTCAAGGAGTACTCTTTCTTACTCTCATAATCCAAACCCTCTTTTATAATAATAGTACCTGCTTTCGGGTCAATTTGGAAAGGTGTCCCCTCATCTAGAAAGTACCTTATGTCTGCATTGGCTCCCTCATCTTGATCTGATGCTGTAATTTGCAGAACACTAGAACCTACTGCTGCATCCTCAAAAACACTGGTCTGATACTGATCTTGATCAAAAATAGGGGGGTTGTCATTTATGTCTTGAATAGTGACGTTTACTTGCAGGTAGCCAAACTTTTTCGGGTCTCCTTTGTCCTCTACTTCAATCAGGAGTTGGTAGAAGGGAGTAACTTCCCTGTCCAAGCCTCCAGTTGAAACAAGGTGCAAGAATGCCCCCTCTCCACTAGGATTGACTGTAATATCCAAGCGGAATTTCCTCTGCTCGTTGCCGTTCACTATTCTGTAGGTGGTGTGATCAACTCCGTTACTTCCTATGTCTGAATCTGTTGCAGTGTCCAGAATCACTTGTCTGCCACTACTGGCGTCCTCTTTAAAAGACACCACAATCGACGCGTCTGGAAACACGGGGGAATTATCATTTATATCCAAAACCACAATCCTCACCTCAGTGGGATAGGTGGGTTGGCTGGACAGCACCACAACGTTGATGACATCACTTTGTAAAACCTCTCTGTCAATCACCGAGGAGGTGTAAATGACTCCTGTGGTGCCGTTAATTGCGAAAAGTTTGTGGTTCTCGCTGAAGCGGTAAGTGAAACTGGGCTTGGTCTCTATCGTCCCCACATAGGTGCCGATGGGCTGCTCCTCCAGGACCTGAAACTCTTGACGGACTTGGCTGGATGCTGAGTATTGCGATAGAGTCCATAACATCAGTAAAATCAAATGAAACCGGCCTAAGCCCCTACCTGTGAGCGCCATGGTCAATTAGCCAGTCCACCTTTTTCAGACCAAGTCCATGCCTATGATGCATCAACTTTTTTGAGGTTGGACGAGCCACTAAAGCATTGTATTCCAGCAAATGTGGAGGAAGAAAAAACTCCAATTACGGCGCGCTTCTTTCCCAACTTGTTCAGTATGCCAAAGTACTCCCAAAGTGCTGTTTTATCCCGTGTTAGACTGCTTCAGTGCAGCAAAATCCTCTGAATGGAGAGTATATGATTCCTGCAGACCAAGGAAGTTTCACCTCAGATCCTCTGTCGCAAAAAGCATCTTCTGGACGGAATCTGACAATCCATAATGATAACAAACAGAACAAAACAAAAGTTCCTGACGCCCTGCGGAAATTTCGGAAAAGTTTATCCAGAAGTTAGGACGCAATTCAGCAGTGTGGAGTGTATACAGGCGGCTCAGCCTATGCACCGTCCCGTGGAATAACGGTGCAGGCGCTTCAGTCATATTGTGCTCAGGAGTCCCAGTAAGTTAGGACAAAGCTGGAGTTAGGCAAACTCCCTCCCATCACTAATCCTATTGGATAGCGGTGCTCCTGCCCGCCCTCCCCCCGCCTTTCCCCCAGTCCATTGTAAAGTCTCTTGTCCCTGCTTATGGAAGAGGATGTCAATCAAATAAGACAGGTAATGATGCCCTCAGCACCCTTGATGACCCGAGTTAACAGATTAATGTCTGAATGACTGTGCTGATAAACTCAGGATATGAAAAAAGCAGAAAAACCCACAGGATTAAAAGCTGTAGTAATCCTGTGATCAACTAAATAACGGTGCTGTACAAATATGCAAAAGTATTAGCCATACTACAGGGATATCACAGGGATATTTTACAAATATTATAGGGATACTATAGGAGATGAAAAGTAAATATAAAAATGTGATAGGATCAGTGTAAAGTCACTTCTGAGTGCCACACATTACCACACAAGTCACTATGGGAACATTCTAGTAATTTATCACTATAATACTCCATTAGCAGTATTATGGTGATAAAATAGTAGACACAAATATCATATTGAGTACCACCTGCTGAGATGGCTATATTATAGTTATGTTTAGTTTGGATGATTAATGAAGCGGCACAGTATGCTGTTGACTATAAAAAGATGTTTTCAAAATATCTGATATAATTTTTTAAAAAATAACTCAGTTTATATTATTGGAGATGAACAGTCAAAGTATTTTCTTATGTTCTGTTCTTCACAAATTTGTCATTTAGGCCTGTTTTCTTTTGTGCACAACAATGTGCTTTGTTATTTTTTATGAAACTACACGCCATTTAGACAATATATCAATACATTTTGATTGAAATAATTAAATATCTAATAAAGTTCCCTGTTTATTGCTATTTGCATAACACTTAGGTGAGTGAGTGTACCACATAGAGTAGGTAAGTAGCTCCATCTAGTGGCTAAATGATGGTAGTTAAAATTAAAATACATTGACTGAAGCTTTCTTGAGCATAAGTTGCATGCATTTGAACATTTGGTTCAGTAACTAAGAAGAATGATGTGTCACAGAATTTAAACAAAAATATAAAAAAACATTTACACTGCTCTTGTTAACTTTGATGATATAAATACACTTTGAACTAAAGAAATGCAACAAGATACATCAGCACAGCAGGTCTTTGTCACAGTGAGGACAGAGACCAAATTCTGCTCGGACAGAGGTCCTTTATTAAAAAAATAAATAAATAAATAAGTATAAGTACAAAAAGTAAAAGCACTGAAGTATTTGCTGAATTAAGTACCAGCATTTGTCTGGTAAAACTGTTAAAACAGGAACGTCCACAGGAACAAAACCATTTCCATCTATCCTTAACTACAAGTGGAACAATTTTCTAAAGAACTTCCTCCCCACAGAGTTTAAATTTCCTCAACTTGTTCAACACATACTGTACTCTCTGTAGGTTACATGAGGAAGGCCAAGTCAGCGTGTAGTGATAGTTGTTTTAAATTTGAGATCGGCTGATTTTCCTGCTGTCACTTCCACTTTCTGCGCAAACCAGCACTGTTTGACTTTTAGAAATTGCACAAGGAAACCAACTTTATTAGAACAGTTCAACAGGGTACATACCAACTGAAACACAACAACAAACAAAATTAAAAATTCAGTCTTTAGACAAATTAAGGGATAAGACACAGACAGCTCTGGGGTTGTTATATTTAATGAATAATGAAAAGATAGTGTTTAAGCTTAAATATTAAAATCTGTTTTAACTTAAGTTATAAATCCATTTACCCCTTCAAAGCCGAGATTTATGTCACGGTCACTCATTACTCAGTAACTCTTAACTTCTCATTTATGAATGAATGTGGTTATATTTTGAGTATTTGAGCAAATACTAAGCTAGTATCCCTTCTGATTAAAAAAACAAACAAAAAACCATTTATATGTTAGTGTACTCTTGGGTTTTATGTACACTTAAAATATTCATCTTAGGAAATATTTGTCTTCACATTCACTTTTAAAATCCTCTGTGATAGCTGCAGTATTCCAGTGCAGTTTTAACTTTCCCAGGACTTTTCAGGAAACAAATGTCAGTATCATGAAATAAAGCAGACTGTGGCACTACTTTCAAGAAAATGCTTGATTCAAGAAACAGGGGAAATTATCTCACTCAACTGGCAGATTTTTAGTTTCTGACTCAACATTAGTTAACGTGATTTGAGAAAATGGACATTTTTTTGCAGTGCACGGCCACAGAGTGATTGAATGCATGTATATTCCTTCACTGATTCCACACAGGGAACAGGCTCTGATCACACAGACAGAAGATCTTGATAAAACAGAGAAGCAAACAGAAAATAACCATGCACTGGCTTGCATGTGTGTGCAGATGCTGCAGGAGGTGACGGCTTGCTGCTGAACTCCTGCTCTGCACTTCTTCTGTCCTGTGAAATAAAATTATGGGGGATAATTACAACCCTGCTGCTTTTGAAAGGCATAAATGTTTATTCAGCTTTAGTATTTGACAATTTGTGGCTTCCGTAATCAGGCCTTTGGCTGCATGGACGATAAGTAGGACATGATTCAGCTATTGTAATTGAATTACAGACTGGACTGGACTGCTGGTAGCTGCTCTGCCTGCGTAGACTGACACAGATTCAATGTTTTGGTAGCAGACAGAGCATCAAAGTAGATTAGTTTCCCACAGGAGACGTTCAGCTAACCTGATTATACTGGCTAAGCCCGGAGCTTGCAGGATGCTTTTGATATAAATATCAAGTTGTTGTTATGTTTCTGTTAATTCCCTTATGTTGACTGATGTTTACACGTGCAGTCAGGGTTGCCAGCTGTTCTTTTTTCAGATGCCAGCAGGCCTTTTGACGTTGCGTACATGACGGGACAGCCTGCACAGACGCTGGGAAGCAAATGATAAAGCACCGAATTTAAAGCAAAGACGACTTCAGCAATTCTCCATGGCTGCCACCTGCATCGCTCTGTGAAACTAGTAGCTAAATATCTGTCTGAGATCCGATGAAACTTAATGTCACAGCTCCTGTGAGGAGCCACTGTGGAAAAAGTCAGTTTGCATCCTTACTATTAAGAATTTGTCCTTAATTCTGCTGGGGACCCAAAATGCCATGAGTGAAAGCAGTTTGTTCGTAGTTTTGAAGGTAAAGCAGAGGGTTAGCCTGGTATCCATTATCTCTAATAGTACAAATCTCCATAAGGGACTGGCAAGACAGATTTTGTATCCATCAAAAATTAATTGAGCTAGTATATTCTCTATGGGGCTGATATGCTGATGGGCAGTGGAGTGAATGGAGGGCTGTCATTTTACAGTTGGCTGCTCTGCAATTTGATATGCATCAAAAGTTGAAACCATCCAAACTTTTTTGATACCGTAGTACCTGCAAGCATCCGTTGAATGAAGGTAGAAAACATTGTTTTTCAAAATGAAGAGGACCACAAAGTCCTGCCTCTATTTTTGTATTCCAGTTGCACACAAATCATTTAGTGGGAATGGAGTGCTGGGAAGTTGTAGTACTTTGTGATTTAAGCTTATAAAATGAAGATGAAACAAAGAAATCTTGGTGCTGCTTTAACTGTACTGTCAGTGTTAAATAGAGTTTCAAGTTTAATTTATATAGCACTTTAAAAGCAAAGTAGGTTTTGCACCAAAGTGCTTCACAAAGACAGAAAATTAGAACATAAATAAATGAACATAACATACAGAACATGCATATACACACATACATACATAGAGGTGTAACCATTCATTGCATTGATGCAGTGATCATAAATTCTGCTGATTCAGCTCCTTTTATCTGCTAAATGAAAAATAATTAGAGTGAATCACTCTTCTGCTTTTATGACTGCTGCTTTTCAAATTTTGGTTAAAAGTACTGAATTGAATCATTGCCTCAGACTGTGGTTTATAAACTTAAATCGAACTGAAATGTTCCAAAAAGGAAAAATCATTCCTAAATTGAATTGCCAGCCAGTCTCTGTTAAGCCAGAGCTTCACACCCCTGCTGCTGAACCAGTCATGCCAGTATTATGTCTTACAAATCCATCATGTGCCAGCTTTGCTTTTGCTGTTGACCCTGAAAAATCACTTTTTTCAGGGTCATCTTCGTGCACAAATCTGCATGCAGAACAGGTTTATCAGTGTGATGATAAATTCATTACCTTAACCTCCAGGCCCGACATGTGAACCAGGCGGCAGATGTCGGATTGAAAAGTGAAATCCCCTCAATAAGATTACTTGAGATCATCAAAGGCTGTTTCCTCCCCCCTGAACAGCACAGCACAACCACAGCGCCTACTCTCATAAAATCTATCAACATATTGTAAAGTCAAAGCGCGGCCATAAAGATCAAATGCAGGAGTCAATGAGAAGATGAAGGACTGCTGTAATCCAGAGCAGGCGCTCGTGTGCCTTGTTCTGTCCTCTGTAAAATATATGGAAATTGGAAATGACCTGAGTGAATTGATGAGTGGCACAATTGAGTTTGAACTTGAGCTTGAGTTAAATTAAATATGAACACGGTTAATGAGATGCTAATCGTGGTCTTATAGGCTGTGGAGCGTCGTTTCCAGGGTCACTTCTGTTTCATCCTTCAAGGGTCATGGAATAACAATGTTGACGAGGAGGTTAAAGTGGGACTTTTACAACCAAACATTGATTTCAGTCTCAGGCAACAGGAGTTTATTTGAATACTCTTGTAAAAAGCGAGGTACAAAAAGGGTATTGTGTGCCTGGGGAAATGAGAGCCAGCAAAACAACAGTGCCTCTTTTCTAATAACCAGCGTGCAAAATGGCCAAGTATTAATGCTGACAGTAGATCTATTGCATGTCTGTATTTGTTCAACATGCCTCCGGGTTTTAAATTGTCGTCCTGGCTTTCCGTGGGAGTTTCCCACTGACCTCTGGTCGCTGAGTTCAATGTGAGGGCCTGCTGTTTTCTGCTTCTCCTTCAGTCTGCAAGTTTCCATCTCCCACGTCCGTGCACGCAGAGCGAATCTCAGCACCAGGAAATAAATATCAATCAGTAAACCGGACCGTAGGGTACAAGGGGCGTCGCACGAGAGCTCATTTGCACCAGGATTTGCCAAACAAATCCATTTAGGGGTGGAGGGCCGAATATTGCAGTCATGTTGAAATGCAGAATTACACAAATCTTTTGACGAAATACAGAGGAGGTATTTGTAATAGAGGTAGCTGGCTTTTTAATGCGTCCGTATTTTCTCATTAGAGTCAGCTGGAGAGGAAAAGGGTGGGAGGATGATATACGATGGAGGGGGTTGGCCATCTTGGAAGAGTTGCAGGGCACAGCGAACTCTTTGTAGACTTGTAGGGTTCAGCTACCTCGCTAGTGATGCTAAGAACATGTCTTAATGCCTGTCAGCTAGCAAAATCATCACTTTTAACCATTTTAAAATTTGCTCACAGTTGAAGCACCAAAGCCAACGAGACTGACAGCTTGACAGGGTAACAAAACTGCAAAGTAGATGTTGTTTTTTTCCTGTTCTGTTTATTTATTTGTTTGTCTGCAAAGCCCTGCCTCTCCATATATGTCAATGGGAAAGCTGGAGGAGGGGTGGGAAGCTTTAGGATAGGGCTAAATTAGAGCCACGTGTGTGAGATGGCTGCAGTATTGAATCACTCAGCTCTATTTCTTTGATTTACGTGAACAAAACGTCATACTGTCTTCTTTTGCATGATTATTTTACTGTGATTATATTTACTTTTGACATTTGTAATCCTTAGTAATCCTTAGGTGTTGGCAGGTTTTTGAATCCATGATGCTCTACATGCAGCACTTAGCACTGAACTACAGGTGTCACTGTTGTATCATAGTAAATAAAATTCACTCACACTGGCCTGTGATGTTGAAAGCAATGCATTGCATATTTGAATTAAGGAGTTATTGTTTGGCTTTTATTCAAATACCTTCTTGAGACAGAGTTTTGTTTATAGCAGAGTGGAACTGCAGGAGACCTGGAAAACACAAGTAAATGTTCTCAGTTAAGAAGGCATTAAAGTCCCTGGAAGTTTGGCCTCTCAGAGAACACACAGATGGAGATCAAGTAGGTCAGTATTTTTATTTTTTTTTTAGTTCACAACTCAACTATTCATAACTTAGAAGACGCTGCAAATCTTCATTGCTCAGAAGGAAAACATCATGTATCTCAAAGATTTAAGTGGCCATCCACCACAAGATCTGTGTTTAATTTTGTCTCCATGTTTGACACTAAGTGCTCATCACTGTGGTGTCTCTGCACTGCACTTCCCCAAGATCAGCTGTCAATCAAACAGTGGGGGCGGGACTGGGAGGTCTGCCTCCTTGGATTTTCTGCTGATGAAGTCTGAGTTTGTTTTCTTCATCTGTTCAGCCATGGTGGCTATCGCTGCTCATGCTAACCATCCAGCTCTTCTTCTTCTGTTTGATAAACCAGAAACAAAATGCATCACTGCTGACATCCTACACATCACCATCCGTGGAATTCTTGCTGGATTCAGGATTCAGATCCTCTGGTTTAGGTTGCATAAGCACACATCTGAGATAAATGAAGTCATTTCAATAACAATTTGCCCTCTGATGGATACAGAAGGGATCATACAGCAGGCTAGCCACCTTTTACATGCATTGCAAATTGCTCAGCTCACATGGTTGATCCTGTTTCAGGATAAGAAAATGAGGAAGATTACACAAGACTGTGCTCTTTTATCCCTTTGAAAATAATATGAAACTCTACACGGAGGCTGCAAAGGAGTGAGGAGGACAATGACAAATTGCAGTGAGTGGAGTGTGGTGCTGTTCATTAGACCCTGTATCCCATTTCACACTCACATTCAAGGTGGATAATGCAACCCCCCTTTTTAGGATGTCCTTTGAAACGTCAGAGCTCCTGAGTGGAGCTTCTTCAGACACCCTGAGGTGCAGAAGATCATTGTCAAATCTGCAGCCTGTTTGGGAGGTACTCAGTCTCACAATATCTACATTTAATGTCAGACTATGTGCTATACTTGCACTATCAGTCATGAGTGATTTTTAATTAAGAAATGACAATGAACTGGCAACAGATAGAAGCAACAAGCGAGAAGAGGCCTCAGAAGTCATAATGTCAGCTGTCTCTGTTTTGAGACTTCTGGATCCAATTAATAAATTAATAAATAAACAAACAAAAAATCAAGAATTTTTCACCTTTTTTTAATAACGTGAACATGATTGGTGAAACTTTGAAATGCAAATTGTTAACGGCTAATTGGTTAGCCACTCGTGACCTGTTGCACAATAACAAGTTGTACTGATTCTCCTCCTTTTAACACTTTTGCCATTTCCTTGAACAAACCGAACAGATTGGACAAAGGAATTGACATGGGAGCTGCTAACCAGGTATTTCTTATGGCTCAGCAGAGGCTAGAATGATTCTAGTGGTAAATTTATCACGCAGAGCCGCTACGTATTTAATGTGCGCCGCAGTGTTTGCTTTTTATTGATTTGGGTTGGAAAGCGGCAGCAGAACTCAGTGGATCCAGTCCCATTTAAGAGAGAAACATGCAGATAAAAACATCTGAGTTTTAAACGTCAGCTTAAATCACAGACTGTGACAGGGATGACGATGTGAAAACCCCACGGATTTTCCCCGCAGAGAAAATGAGTTTGATCCGGTTTGATCCATATTTGGGCAAAGGTTTGTAGTCAACACTATGTCTGACTTCTGAGGTCTACAGAGAGTAACCTCCAGAATTTGCCCTTATTTGTCCTTTGGATCATTTGTTTCTGATCTGCTCATCATGTAAGGCTGTCTATTTGTCATCCAGCTAATGATGAGTTAGTTAACCTCTGTCTGATTTAACAAACCGGAGACATAAATAATTCACTGCAGAGGGAAGGATGATAATCAGTTTTCCCTTTACAGCATCGAAGCTATTCCACAACTTGTTAAGGCTGTATGCGGATTCAAAGATGTACCTCATATCATAAACTAGTTTCCCTCATCACAAATAAAGGTAATGACTTGGCACAAACTGAAATGAAGGTATTATGTACCACATCAGCAGGGGCTCCATTTTCTAAGCCATAAAAATATTCCATTTAGGCGAAACTGTACATAGGAGGGTTTATGATGTCGGTTTAATGACATGGGCTAATAGGAGATGTGAACCACGCAATGGGTTTGTTGTCGAATGATGGCATCTTGGGTTAAATACTAGTTGGATTCCTTTCGAATGTGCAGGTAATTCACTTGAGCCCGTCTTGATTGCCCTTTCAGCCGAGTTTACATTTGAATTATTCTCAGGCCTGTTTCGCCGGTTCGTGTGGAAGGAGAGATCAGAGCACTTCATCTGGAGCTCAGATAATACAGTGTTTCCTCCAGGACTGGGCCTGCATGCTCAACAGCGTCTCGGCACTAAAAATCTAATCTTTGGCTGTTCAATCAGAAAAGGCTGTGCGATTTTAGACTAGAGTAGCAGCCCTGATAGTTGTGCTATCACTTCACAGGTCTGCAGGGAGGAGTTTGGTTGTAGCTGAACCACATTTTCCAACTATTGCATCAACAATCACTTCTTGATTGTTAGTTCTATATATGTTACACTTTGTGAACCTAATGCACCGTGCAACACTCATGATTATGGTCACAGTAACACTGATATTATTTAATCTCTGTCCAGTGAAACGGCAGAATGCAGCTCTGTACTGCAAACAATATTCATTTTAAAAAGTAATTTAATCTCATATTCAGTCGCAAAATGTTGTTTTTCTTAAAGGTGCATTACACAAAATTGAAGGTCAGTTGAAGTAAGGACCATTCAGACTCAATTGACAAAAACCTGGAATAATGACAGAAATGAAAAGCTAGTTCAGCCAGCAATGAGAACCACGTAGACTCAACCATCAAACTTCACCCTTGTTCCATGCTTTTTCTGGCAGTTGCGTCTAAAGGGTCCTCACTTGCAGTTTTACATAATGCACCAGTGGGATGAGATAATCCCACTTGTTTCCGATGCTAATCAATTTGTTTCCAGAATTTTCTTGAATCAAGTGGCATTTTCTTGATCCTACTGACCTGATCTGCCTTATTCTGCCTTGTTTCAACATATTTATTTTTCCTGAAACAAGTGAAACTGCATTGGAAACAAGTGGGATTGTCTCATCCCATTGGAAGATGTGTTCCCTTGTTTTAGGAGAAATAAGATTTTTAAGACTCAATATGAGACTACACTTGTTAAGATGAAAAAGAAAAGAGAGAAGAAAGAAAGCTGTATATAACTGTAAAATATGTTATGTCTGTGGCTATGTGGGTGCTGTGTATCATACACAGATAAAAGCCTGAACCTGTCTGAGGGAAAGTGTGTAAATCTTTACTGTACATTGAACCACCTCTTTAAAGTGCCTCCAGGAGTTCTATTATTACCAGGGGATAGATTTCATGTTTCCCAAGGCAGAAAATAATAGCTTTGAAAATGTTATGTTCATCCATGAAAAATTTGGAGAGGAAAAAAAAACTCTATTAAAATGTGCTGACTATAGGTGAGACAACGTTTCCCACAAGACAGAGGGGATCCCGTGATTTGTATCCCTCAATTCAGCGATCACATTTCATAAATGGTGTCGGGTGGGAGGGCCAAAAAAGAGCAGGGCTGCAGATGGATCCCTGAGGCACCCCATTAAGCAAAGTTTAACGTCGTAAGCATTTCTTGAATTTCACAAGTATCAAATGCACTGTTGCCTATGAAGTGCCCGGGGATACACGTTTCAAGTAAGAATAAAGAGGTACATTCAGACTCGGTCCTCAAGCTATTTCTCAAAAATTGTTGAATCAGGATAAGATCAATTTATAACATCACATTTGCCATGCTATAGGAGTCAAGCAAAATAAACTCCCGTATGATAAGCCAGGAATAACCTTTGGACAAAACGCTCTTTTTAACCAGCTTGAAAGGGAAACGGGCGATTCATGGGGCTCCGGGAAGTTGGTCCCAAAAGTTGGCGAGCTCGCATGGAGAGTTCCACTGAGGTTGCGAGATGTTCTGTAATTTCCGACCCCGAGCTAATCTGTACAGCCTGCTGTGTGGTGAGAGTGCGATTTCCACTCGCGGGATGACAGATTCTTTGCATTTGAACTCCCTCATGTCTTCCTTGTCACGTCTGTAATTAAATACGCGCTCTGTGGGAGACAGTGGGGTTCTGGGTAATAAAAGGCCTGCTTTGTGAGGGCCCCCCCCCCCTCCTCTCCGCTGCTGTTTCAGTTTATGTTTGTCGGCATACTGACAAACCCCCAGACATGCTTAACATGGAATTTTAATGTTAGCAAAGTTAATCTTTATATCTGCCAAGAGCTGTATCCGGTCACATTGGGCCACAAGACTTCATCTGCAGCTGAACAATCTCGTCTACTTTTCACTAAATGACTTTAACAGATTTCTCCATCCATACTGTACAACTCAGTATGCAGCAAGTATGAACTTAAATGACAATTACAGCCAAACATGTTGAATAATCTGGGTGACAAATTTGTGACAATTTGTGAAATACCTGCATTTTATGGTTCTTTAATCGAAACAAATTAAGTTGCAAAAGCATGCTATTCACTACTCCCACCCGAACATAAATGGCTATAAATCCAGTTTTATCGCTGCTGCATTCCTGAGGATAAATGTCCTCTCTGCATAACAGTATTAGGTATCACTGTACAAACACAAAACCGATGATATCTGCTCCATCAGATGCATTGCTCATGCAGTATCTTTGGGATCAGGGGTGTGGGGTCGTCTCGTGCTGAGCCTCTATCTCACGTTTCATCCGTCTTTTCGAACTACACAAGAACCAGCTGGTTTCTGATTCGTCCACATGCTTCAGCCACGCAGGTTTATTGCACTTCTTTTGTCTCCTTTTGCTCATATAGTAGTAATAGTAGTATAGTTTTTTTGCACCCACTGCAAAAAAAAAAAACATCCTTAAGAAGTCATTTAGTCACATATTCAGTCTTAAAATCTTGTTTTTCTTCAAATAAATGAAAAAACACTCCACCAGTGGGATGCAATAATCCCACTTGTTTCATATGCAGTATCATTATTTTTCTGGGACCAATTATAAATATGTTGAAACAAGGCAGAATAAGGCAGATCAACCCACTAGGATCAAGAACACATGACATTTGAGTCAAGAAAATTCTGGAAACAAGTGGGATTATCTCATCCCACTGGCAGATTTTTGACCTTATTTGAAGATTTGAACACTGAAAATGAGGCTAAATGACTTGTTAAGGTGAAGCTTTTTTTTTGCAGTGTACACCTCCAGAAAAAAATGCTCATGCATATATTGTATCACGATTTTCATCACCCTGGAAAACGAATCCTGGCTCTGTGCCGTCAGTGGTGGTATTGCCATTTTGACAGCCTTTTCAAGATCATATTGCGTCCCTTACATGCGCTTCCCTTGAGCGCAAATGACTATCCAGTGTGTGCATGGAATACAGTCCATGCACATAATATATCTCAGCTTTCATCACACTGGGTAATGCACACTGGTTCCACTCTGCTGCTGTTCAGATCGCCGCTCTGACAAAAACTCGTCCGAGTGAAAGGGAAATGTTTATCATATCCGCCCTGATGGTGTCTCAGAATGCGGATCATGTGTTTCACTGTACACAAGCTCAGGCCGTTTATCAAACTTGTTATGATGGACTTGGGTTTGTGTTGTCAACTCAGCAAATGATCTGTGACTAAGACCGTCTCGGAGGCCTGGAGAGGCACAAATAGCAGCACAAACGCATGTTTTTCTTATCGCATCGGTCAAACATATTGTTCTTTTTTTACTTGCAATGAAAGTTTACATGTTTTTTTATGTGCTGAGTTAGTGTCATGACCTCAGGGCCCTGGAGGCTTGTTAAAATCCCTTTGTTCAGAAATACATGAGAAAATAAGCATTCTTTTCTCATTCCTGAGAAGCGTACTTTTTGCACATATGGATATTTTGCTGATGTAGCCTCTGCTCGGTGCCAAAGGAGTTTTATAGCATCGTAACGGTGTTAATTAACAACTGCTGCACAAACACTGTAAGAGTGAATCATGCATGCTTTATTGGACTTGCTATGGTTCCTTCTAAGCATTCTGGCTTCTAACCTCATGTAGAATGATAAAGATGATGATTATCATGGAGAGCCAATAAGCATAAAATGGCAGTACCTTAAGGGGAAACCTGTGCATGTAAGATAAAATATTAGTTGGCGAGATTTTAAGTTTTTTCACTTTTATCAGAACTGCATTTTCCTTAAGCAATTCATCCATTACGTTTGCAGACTTGGTGTTTTTTATAGCTTGTTTTACCAACTAAACAGTATTGTAGGTGCCAGATGGGTGGCGTTTTATTACAATATGATGCCAGCAAGTTTAAGGAGCAAAAAGTAAGTCTTTTTCTGTGCTGCAGCAAAATGACCATGATATATCTGCATCCCTTTGGAACAAAACCTCCCACCCACTGGAATTTGGAGACGCTCCCAAATTTCATTCCTCACATTTTCATTTGTTCAGCGGTGGAGGATGGTGCTGTGAGCAAGCAACCAGCACTGTGAGATATTTTAACTATGTCTCAGGATAAAAATAAAAGCCACAAAAGAAAATGACACAGCAGTGGTATTATTACAGTATTTTGCATGGTGATATATTAGCTTATATATTAGCTTATATGGTGTTATAAGGTCTTCATGATGCATTTCTTCTGATGTTCAACAATCACTATCTGGTTATACTGTAATTCTTTACTTGTTATGAGTGTTATGAGAATGCCACTTACCAGTCTATTATATAGCTTATGTTATGCCTCATATACTTCATATAGGTAAATAAAATATTAGTTTGAATAACCTAATATTTTTTTTCTGCAAGCTTTCTTTTCAATTTTAGTGGAATTATGCTGGAGAAAATAAGTTATATTGATTTTTTTTGCACTTCCTGCAGGTGGCCAACAGCAGTCAATAAAGGTCATAGATAATTTAATGCAAGTTTAAGACATTTACAGAAAAGTCTTGTAAAGTCAGTTGGTGTATTAATCTGACTTAACTATCTGAACTGTCCATATATGGCAAACCCAGTCCAGCTGGCACTCCAAGCAAATTGAACCAAAAGTTAGAAATTATTTACAACTTTATCCCAGTTTGTACTGTAGTTGTGTTTTATATTCACACAGAAAAAACATCTCCATCTTAACAAGTCATTTCGTCTCGTGTTCAGTGTTTCGTCAAGGTAAAAAAAAAGAGTCTGCCAGTGGGATGAGATAATCCCACTTGTTTCCAATGCTAACAAGAAAGTTAATCTAGTATTAAGCATTCAAAACTTGCCTTTTTTTAAAAAAAATCTGCCAGTGGGATGAGATAATCCCACTTGTTTCTGATGCTAATCAACTTGTTTCCAGAATTTTCTTGAATCAAGTGTCATTTTCTTGATCCTATTGGGCTGATCTGCCTCATTCTGTTTCAACAGATTTATACTTGTTCCCAGAAAAAAATCCTCAAACAAGTGAAACTGCATTGAGACCAAATAACTTCTAAGGTGAATATTTTTGCAGTGCGGGCAATGTTTAAAAACTATGTAATCATTAACACAGTCCTAATCTAATCAAACTACCATTCCCACTTGGACAAATAATTCAGAGTTTCATTGATAAAATAATGTGTGTTTCAATCGCGCTGAGGTGTGGTTTCCTGCGTTTGCCGTACTGTGTCTGGATGTGGATCATTATCAGAGTCCAGCTTATTTCCCAGCAGCACTGCTAGATTATTCCTCCATTACTGAGAGCAGCTCATAGCCGTCTTTAATGGACGCATTCGGGCCACAAGCCAACACACTCATTTTCAACTCTGCCGCTCTATGAAATGACTCACAATTAGGTCCATTGAGGTAACTGTCAACGTGCAAATCCCGGCCCTTTTTTGCTAATTAAAGGAGAGGCTTTCACAGTGTTTACACAAAACATGATCAGATGTTTGGGAACAGCGGCCTCGTTGTGGAGCAGGAGTTCGTGTGTTTGATCTCCCCGGGGCCTCGAGGTGTCGGAGACGTGACGAATCTGCAGGGGAGACAGGTCACCTGCATCAGCCCCACCTCCACCCCCGCCCCCCTGAAAGTGGATGATGATGCGGGTGGTACAGTGCGGAGAGACAGGAGTTGACTGAGTGCTGCTGACTCGCCATTCCTTGCCTTCTCCTGTGTGTGTGTTTATGACTCTTGAGTGTGTGTGTGTCTTCTTGTTCGTGTGACAACAGGATGAAACAAAAAAATGAGGGCATATCTCCAAAGTGAGGTCACTTTGTCTGTCTTCACTTCTTTAACCTCTTCAACTCTGCTGCTCCCGTCGGTGGGTTCGTCATTATAAATGCACACTGCATGTCTGCGCTTCCTATAAACCTACAGAACTTTATTTTAAATTCTAGTGGAGATCCCAAGGTTTCCAAAGATACCAAATGTGTTCTGCTGAGTTACTGGGAAATGAACAAGACATGTAGATATTTTCTATTTGATGTAATGCTGCAGCCACAAAACAATGGCATCTTGGCTTTGAATATTTCACTAAGCTGCAACCAGCAGATACACAATATGGATGGCACACTGTCCCACAAAATGGTAAAAAATGTTTTTTTTTTTAATAATGTTGAAGCTACTTAAGGGGAAATTTAAGGGAAAATGTGTGTGTGTGCGTGCGTGTGTGTGTGTGTGTGTGTGTGTATACTGTATGTCAAGGTGTGCACGTGCGATTGGGTGTACATGCGCACGTGCATGCATAATGTGTGTGTCATTGTTTGCATTGTGCATGAGTGTTTGCCTGTCTGTCTAAGAGAGAGTGGGTGTTTTTGCAAGAGGCTGTGTGTTTGTGTGTGT
>OMKZ01055587.1:23586-52866 GCA_900302535.1 Neoniphon sammara
CGAGAGTGTGTGTGTGTGTGTGTGTGTGTGTGTGTGTGTGTGTGTGTCTGCCTGCATGAGTCTTGGTGTGTTGTCATTACTTTTCAGTGACTAAGACGGCCTGAGGTCAGCTGTCTGGAAAGGTGAACAACACGGTGAGAGAAGGAGAGGACAAGGAGAGGAGACGAGGAGGAAGAGGAGGGGAGGAAGGAAAATGGGAGAGAGAGGAAAGAGGAGAGGAGGGAAGGAAGGAAGAGAGAAAAGGGAAGGAAGGAAAGCAAGAGATACCATAGGAGAGGAGGAAGAAGAGAAGAAATGAGAGGAAAAGGGACAGGCGAGGAGGAAGGAAAAGAGGACAGAAAGAGGGGAGAAAAGAGAAAGGAGAGGAGAGACGAGGAGTTGAAGCTGAAAGGCTGCATAGTTAGCTGTCAGATTACCTTAACTTTGCCAGGCTGGCTGACTAGTGCTGGTGGATGGGAGGTGGGGGTGGTGGGTGTTGGGACCAGGTTTACCTGTGACTCACCGGCCACAGGTGTCAATCAAACACAACCTCCCTGCCAGAGGAATGTGGTAAACAAGGCTGTGTGGTCTGAGAGACCCGGAGCGAGCGGCGTCTAACTGCGGTCAGCAACAATGTGACAGCTGAATCAGAAGTTCAGCTGCTCACAGCCGGGCAGGTAACACCTGAGGGCGGGACGAGACAAAATACACCCCTATCTCCTCTTCTCCATCTTCTTCCTCTTTGTTTTTTCAAGAGTTGTAACCGTACGCCGGGTCCTCCAGCCTGCAGGCGACATGAGCAGAGGTTATTGTTCAGTCATCTAACTGCGCACCTTTCTTCCTTCTCAGGTTCCACTCCAGCACTTTCATTTTGTGGAGTCTGAGAGCATTTTTCAATCCACAAACCACTCGTTCTAAAGGGGCAAAACACCTACCTAAAACAGGTCTGGTTCAAACAGGCTTTCAGATCATTCTTAGTGTTTGTTTTCACCTCACTGGAGTACCAAAACAGCGGGTTTAGTAAATTGCCTGAAAAGTCTACTAAACCTTAAATTAACTTAGGCCTACATATATTTTCCTGATTGTCTTAATGGTAAAATATGCAGCTTTCAGCCTTGTGGCAACAAAGTGCCTTTCAAGTCCCACAGTTCATGCACTCCTCACTCATCTTCATCATTCACCTCATGTGGGATAATCTAACATTGGTAGTTTGCAATGTAGAAAATACAGCAAATTGGCTAGCATCCCAGCTGTCAAGCGGTATACTAGCTAGCTCTGATCACTTCTCAGCTCTCTCTTTTTGTTCTTCTTTTCGACAGTGCCAGCTTGGACAAGCAATGCTTATTCACTTTGAACAAGTCTTGTCTGCAGTACATTTCAAGGATAGTTTGGGGATTTTTCAACCCAGGCCGTAATAAAATGTTGATTCCCATCATTTTTAATTACACATATAGCACAATCTCACGGCTAACTTGCTAGCCTTCAACACAATCCAACTGGGAACTCGTTTTCAGCCTCTGAAAAACCACTGTGTCCTTTTTGAAAACAGAAAACCCTCAGTGCAGTTAAATACATCCTGAAAATGTACACTGAAACTTCCTAACAAGTTTAATTTAGCATTTAGTTCAGCTAAGTTACACTAACAACAGCTTTCTGAACTGCTCTCTCTCTCTGGTGCTCTGCGGAAGGTTACAAATATTTGGGATGTTCTGTGGTTGTTGTAAAAAAGTAGTTCCAAACACAGGATTAAACAATAATTCAAATTAAAACTTGTTCTGAATTAATACAAAAATCAAACAGACATATGCGACGGTACTGTGAGCTTCCTTTTTTCAAAAGGGACATTTGTAATGTTTTTTGAGGCTGAAAATAACAGCACAATCCTGTTAGATTGTGTTGAAGCTAGCAAGAGGCTGTGGCAGACTGCAGCAGTTTCTCCTCACTAAAGGTAGTGGTGAGGTATGCTGGGAATGATTTAAAATAATGGGAACAAACATTTTAAAATGGTCTGGGTTGAAAAATACCGAACCCATCCTTCAAAGTAAATGTATTTTCTTTTCTTACTGCTTTCATCCATTGTTGCTCTTGCTGTGATTTCCCTGCTCTGTGGCTGTGAGCCTCATTTTGATAGCCGCAACCAGCTGACCAATCCCATATGACACAGCCACAGCACATGGTATAAGCCCCACAGCCTTCCAATATCATTAAAAAGTCAATTTAGGCATATACACACAGGGACACAGACTGATAGAGACTGATAATCTATGATACATTCTACTTTTTAAATGTGAAAAAAGTTGGACATTGCAACTTTCTTGGCAGTCAAATTCTTTTATTTGGAGTGCCATCCATCTGGCAGCTTAATTAAAAAAAAATATTTGCAGATACATTTTGGCCCATGTGTTATCTAAGAGCAGTATGAAAAACACAGAATGCTTTAAAGTGCAGTCTTATGTGGCTCAGTTGGTAGAGGGAGGCAACATCACTGCCAGGGTTAGGGGTTTGATTCACAGAGGCCACATGTGCTAAAAATGTATCTACTCTTGGCAACGTAAATCGCTGTGGATAAAAGCATCGTGCGGCTTTGCTTTCAGCTATATGAAGGTGGAACACAAATCAAACGGCTCACCAAGTGTTACTGATGTAGCTTACAGCCGTATCCTCTTTTTACCCCATCGCATCTTCATAATTAATACATGAAGAGTGGCTTATTGCATTAGCATCACGTGGGTGTAAAGTGGTAAAAATATCATGCAGTCGGTCGCAAATTGAACACTTAATAACGGCGTGTGAATGATCGCTATTGTTTAGATGTCATCAGTCAAATTGCAGGGCTGCCAAAGATATTCCCCTTTCAGTAAGAGTGGGGGTGGCCTGAATATTCCCAGTTAGGAGTGTTTTTAAGTGTGTGTGTGTGTGTGTGGTGTGCTTGTATGTGTGTGTGACTGTTTACATGCATGCATCTGCTCAATTTGGCACACAATTGCAGTTGCTGTATGTAGGTATGAAACACAGAAGCCTCTGTGTGTTCTGTTTTCCCCAGAGACAGCCTGTCAGGGTTTTGTGTGTACATGCGTCTTAATGGCTGGATACAAAAAGATGAACAGTTGATTTATTCAGTACATGAGACACTACCCACCCCCCCGCAATGAGCTCGAATTTCAGGCAAGCTGTTCAAATATTTCATTTCCTACAGTAAGAGGTATGACTGAGGATTGTGATTGTGGAGGGTATGAAGGTGCACTCAGGAGCGGTTTTGTATTTTTGGCCAAGATCTATACAGTCTTGGCGGCTGATTGTCCTGCTCTGCTGCCTTTTTAAAGCTTATAGCACCGACTTTGACTCCACACTTAGATTTTATGTGCTTTTTATTTTGTGTTGGCTTATGCACATGGCTACGTCCTACTTGCCTGCAACTTTTATGTGTGCAAATGATACCGCTTTCTTGGCCATATCTCTTAAAGGAAAATTCCACCCTAAAACAAATGAGCACTGTTTAAAAACAGGGATAAGCGGCTTATACTGCATGTTAGGTGTCATTTTGTTGTTTTAGGGTGTAATTCTATTGTGAACTGGGCAGTAACTATCTTAACAAGCCATTGGGTTTTATATTCAGTGTGTTTTTCTTAAAACAAGGTTAAAAAATCTGCCAGCGGGATGAGATAATCCCACTTATGATGCAGTTTCACTTGTTTTTTGTGAACTAGTATAAATATGTTGAACAAGGCAAAATAAGGCAGATCAGCCCACTAGTATCAAGACACAGAGGGAAAGTGCAGTTACAATGGGTCTTAATGGGAGAAAAACGTGAGCTCTCTCTCTTCTACACTGGATTTCTCCCTGTGTGTTAGTGTTAATGTGTTTAGGGCGAAATTTTCCTTTAAAACACCTGGATGGATCAGCTTTTCTCTCTACACTAGGTTTGTGTTACAGTACAAGTCTGCCAGGATTTTTCTTGCTGCACACAGTGAAGAAAACATTGTTTTGAACTTCAGAGATTTTTTATTACTTCAGTTACTTAGCATTTCAATCCATTTGCATTGATGCTGGCATTACGCTTCATTTTGACTGTTGTCTTGATCTTGTGACTACCATTGACTCCCTTCTTTAAATAACACACAAAAGAGGAAATCTCTCTCTCTCTTTTCCTCTATTGATATCACCCTTATGCTTTAAACTCCAAACAATACCACAGGTTAATCTGCTGTTTACTTCCTCTGCCCTCGACAAGGCACTGAGATGCTTTCATGCAACATGTCGCTGCAGACCTGAAATCAAGCACGGCAGAGCTTTAATTCGCCGCTCTGCACTATCTAATTTCGCTGAAGCAGTTCAAACACTTCAGTCTGCCAAATCCAGGGAAACACTCTGAGCGTATCCCACAACATTTAAGAGACAGCGCTAAGTGCTCCACATGGACGGAGGGGATCAATACTTAAGTGCAGCGCTAGCAGCTGTCTTGACAGGCTGTCTTCTCCCCGGTATCTAATGCAGTGGTGAGGAAAATCAAAACACCAACTGCTCGGGGTCTGAGCACATGTCGTTTGACAACCGTCTCTGTCCTTTTGAAAATGTTGACAAATGCCAGGTCATTTGTCACATTTCTCTGCATCTTTTCCCAGCATCTCGCCGCAGCAGCCGCCACGTCTGATCTTCCATCAGTGCCGCAACTATCAAACCTTTTTCCAGGGCGGCATCATGGGACGACGGGGCATAATCTTAATGCGGGCGTCCTCTACTACTGCATGTCTAAATGAAATGAGGAATATGTACACAAACTAAAGTAGACAGGCTCTGTACTTTTGTCAGTGACTCCAAAAATTTCCCCTGAAAAAATGAAAAAGGGAAGACCATTTCTTTCTGCTGACTGCATTCATGGAAAAAAAAAGAACTAAAAATCCACAGTGGAGCAGATGTTAATTGACCCTTCTTGGTTTAGGGCATCTGGTGGTCCGAGGCCCTCAGACCTGTGCCCAGTGTTCCCAGTCAGTAATCCTGTTGAGTCTTTTTCTGCTTGGCAAGGAATCAGCTGATGCAGATAGCTGTTCTTAATCAAAATGATGAGTTACAAGGAACTGTTTGTTTTGTTTCACAGAACTGGCTGCTCAGATGTGTTTTGATGATGTATCACAAGGGTCCTAATGTGTAAATTAGGAATTTTGTTTCAAAATGCCATTTTAGGAAAAAATACACTGCAAAAATTACATCTTGACAAGTCATTTAGTTTCATCTTCTGTGTTCAAATTTAGTTTTTCTTCCAACAAGGTCAAAAATCTGCCAGTGGGATGAGATAATTCCACTTTTTTCTGATGCTAATCAACTTGTTTCCAGAATTTTCTGGAATCAAGTGTCATTTTCTTGATCCTAGTGGGCTGATCTGCCTTATTCTGCCTTGTTTCAACAGATTTATACTTGTTCCCAGAAAAAATCCTCAATCAAGTGAAACTGCAATATTTTAACACCAAAATTGAAACTAAATGACTTGTTAAGATGGAAATTTTTACTGAGCATTTCACTGGACAGATATTTAAATATCAGTGTCATTGTCACCTGAAGCGCTGCATAATCATATGAGTGCTGCACACTGTATGAGCTTTACAAAGTGCAAAGTGCAATAATACATGTAGTACTAACAATTAAGCCGTGATTGTTAATGTAATTGTTGAAAATGTGGTGCAGTGTAGTTGAAACTAATCGGTATTCCAGCTATTGTATGAGCAAAGGTCTTAACAAAGCCGGTCCCTTTAATGTTAATGATGTGCTTTGCTTTCATGTCAGCAGTCATTCTGTAAGAGAAGCACAGTGTCAGTGCTCTCCAGTAACATTTCTAAAATAGACTGCACATAGTTTTTCACAGAACGTACAGAAATATGACTGTCTCGTCCTTTGGTCATGTTGGACGGTCACACATTCAACCTCAGTGGGAAGTTAATGTGTGGGAAGAAGGAAGAGAAACCAGAAAAAGGAGGAAGTCTGGAGCATGGTAGAAAGTGATGAAAGGAGAGAGGGGGCAGCAGGGCAGTGTGCTGGTGTGCAGGAGGTTAACTGAACACACAGGAAGAATCTCCACAAGAACGCCTTCAACCTAATGAATGCTTTTTAAATTCCTTTCAGCAGAAGCGTGTATACAAAGTAATGTGAGCGGTTCTGCTGCTGAGCTGATGCCCTGGTGCATGAACTGAGAGAAGAAAAAATATATATATACACGTCTGTAGCTCTGAATCAGCACACCCTTGAAGCACCCAGAGGAAGCGATAACCTTTTTTTTGTACTTTGTTTTTCCAACTTCCCAATACAAGAACAGTTCTTCACCTAACAGTCAGCAGCATACAAACTCATTCACTTTTTTTCCCAGTAGTGTGATGCTGATTAGTCTTCCTCTGCTGTTATGCATCCAAGAATGAACTCTATTGAACTCTATCACTCTGCAACAAAATGTAAAATTATTTTAAAAAAAGAAATGTAGTTTCACAAATGATTCTTGTTTTTAAATCAGGCTATCTGGTTAGTGGCATGGCATTAAATACTACAATAGTGCAACATGCATTAATATAGTGTTTAAATTCTAAAATTATAAGTTAGATAATATATGATCATATTATAAGCTCACCACAAGCCCATGTTTACCATTATGTACAATGGTAAACACTGTAATCTAACCCTTTTCTTTGTGAGAACTGAAGTTGAATGGTTAACTCCATTATTCCTGTTTCCACTAACTCACATGCTTGCTAGATGTTAGCGGGACATTACCTTGAGTCTGAATCTGTTTGTTCAGATTTGTTTGGACCAATGGGAGATAAGTCAAAACTTGATGACCCAGACAGAAAGCACATCCCATCCTCTGCATTATAAACCACAGAGTCATTTTTGCTTTCTTTTCTGTTGATGAAACCTTGGTGCCAGAGTTTCAATGCAATCATACTGTGACTGACTTCTTTCCAGCTCTTCAAATACACTGTAAGTGTGATTTTATTGTTTTCCATTATTTGATCATTTCATTGACTTTTCCACAGAACTGGAAGAGTCCTGAAATATTGAAATCAAGCAAATGTGCTGCAGCTTCAGCTAAATTGTACTCAGTTATGCAAAAATTTTATTCTAAGCCTAGTATAGAATATTATCCAAGAAATCTGTAAAAGAACTAAAAGTTACTGTTGTTCCTCTCAGGCAAAGATCATTAAGTTAATTTTCCAAAGTCTCACCAAAACTAACAACATAACAGATTTTGCCATAATCCTGGCAAATAATTCAATGGTCGCTATCAGCCAAGTTTTGGGGAAGACTGTCAGAGATGATTATGAAAGGTTAATGATTGTTTTATTATAAATTCCTCTCATTAGACCCACTACTTTTAAAAAATAAATCTGTAAATGTAAAAGAAAATAGTCAGTTGTTAAAGTGCAGACTTACAAAATAATGGGAAAAGTAAAATCAGCTATACAACCGTAAGTCCATGAGTTATGACTATGGTTACCTTTTGTGTTGACTGTGTGATACAATTTGTGGTGTTACAAAGGTCTAATGAATGTATGGTAAGCTGTCCAAACTAACCTGCCCTAACTAATGTTATTTGAATGCATCCCCTAAACAGGAATGACTACTATACATTAAGCTGCTGGAGTCATTATCAGAATGGATTTGATGGATATTGACGACGATATATACATAAACAGGAACAATACCATGGACAGCCTTATTACTGAAGGTACAGTATCAACATGCAGAGAGAATGAGAACTCAACAGTAAATACAAAGCACAATTTACATATACAGCATAGACGGTGTTTTTGAGAGATCGATCTAGCCTCTGTGAAAGGGCTGCTTACACAGACAGAGAGTACATCTGAAGCATTAACATTAAAGTAATAACATTAAAATAATAATCTGCAACTTTTCATATAAATAAATGTATGATTTGCTCCTCCATATTACCTATTAACACGATATAACCTATTTCCGGGTCATAAACGCTACATTTGCTGTCACTATGAAATTAAAAATGACTTTTTTTTAACTTGTTAGCTAATTTTCCATGCAAGAATATTCACCTATTTAACAATATATGCCTTTTAAAAATAAAATAAAAATCCAATTTCTTTTAAATCCTGGAAAACTGTATCTTCAGTGGTAACATCATGCTGAATCAGTAGGTGTGAACAAAAAATTCAATAAAAATGTCACTTTTTCCAACAATCACGCCCATCCCATCAAATAAAACGGACCTTCTTTTCCTAATTGACCACCCATTAAACAACAGGAGATTCATCAAGAAGCTCTCAAAATGCTGTTTCATTGTGAATGTAACATCCTGGGAAAAATCTTGGCTTGGATGTAAAGTTGGGGTGAAATCTGCAAGGGATAACGTCATTATTTTTACGCTCTGCACGGCTTGTAGAGCTGTCTCCAAACCAACATCAGAAGTAAACGCAAAGAAATTACAATTATCAAGGCTGAGCTGTGCCGTGTTCACGTTTCAAGTCTGCCATGTAGTTAGCCTCCGACAGGCAGGCAGCTAGCTAGGAGAGGCACTCACCTGCTGTTGGAGGAAAGTATGTCGCTCCACTTTTCCCTGTCTGCTGTGCTTGGAGCCCAATAGTATAGTTAAATGAAGGTAAAAAATCATAAGGTCTTTTTGACACGGGTTGTTACTGAACTGACTTCTTTGTGTACATGTAGCTAGCTTGCTAACATTAGCCTACAACACACAGAATCAAGGTTTCATTAATTTGGAACAAACAGCTTCAGTGATGAGGTCACAGCTTGACAATGGTCAGTTAATCTAACCAACCCCATGTATATACTAATTCCAGATTCAAAAAAAAAAAAAAAAAAAGTAGAATTCATGATAAAAAAACTTTTAATTCAGGGACTTTTCAGGGAAGAAAGTGCCCCTTCAGATGTACTACGGTGCGTCTGGGATTTCTGTGTGTCGTCCTGCTGGCCAGTAACATCGGACAGATTGTCTACTGTAAGTGATACAAGAGCATTAAAGTCTTATTTAAATAACTGATTTCTCTCTTAATCTCTGTCAAACATCCAAAAGCTAACACAAAAACAAAAGCAACAAAACTATCTATCTGCAATCCCATGCTGTTTACATGAGTCTACTCAACCTTGGCAAACATCTTCAGTAATTTAAGGCATCATTTCTTATCCATTATTCATTTCACAGATGAAGGAATTAGCCGTCCCTCTTCGGCAGACACAACTCAGGGCAATTACAACGCTATGACTCAAGAGAAAGATCATCTCCAAAACTACTCCAACATCGTGACAGCAGAGAAAGACCAGCTACAGACTCATTATGACTCCTTGAGTAAAAGCTACCAACAAGTGAAAATCGATTACATCAACATTGTTCGGCAAAAAGAGCAGTTACAGACCAATTACGACAACCTTGCTACAGAGAAAAACCTTTTACAGCGGAGGTTTGACAAACTAACCGAAGAAAAGCACCAGTTGCTGGCTAGTTACACTTCCCTGGATGAAGAGAGACAACAGCTTCTAACCAGTAACGCAATTCTCACTACAGAGAGAAATGAGTCCTCAGCTAAGGTGAGTAATCTGACAAAAGAAAAAGATGAGTTACAGGCAAGTTACAACATCCTGAAACAAGAAAAAGACCGGTTACAGACAAGTTACGATGTAATGCAGAGAGAACATGAAGGGTTACAGACCAATCACAGCACACTGACAGCAAGAAAAGACCAGCTAAAGACCAACTGGACTATCCTGCAACGAGAAAAAGATGAGTTACAGGCCCGTTTCAATACCTTGACGACAAACAATGATGAGCTAAAGCACAATTACACCACACTGAAGAGGGACAAGGACCAGCTGCAAAGCAATTACAGCAGGTTGGCTGTCATGAATAGACAACTACAGATCAGCTACAATTCCCTGTGGAAAGAGAAAGACCAGTTGCGAACCGGGTACAGTACTGCGAGGAGAGAAAAAATACAACTAGAGACCAATATTAAAACACTGTCCACAAGGATTGATCAGCTGCAGAAGGAAGTTGACAAGATGAAGGGTAAAATAAGAGGTAAGACTACATTTTTTTTTCTGTAAGTTTAAAGCCACAGTAATTGAAATCATGAAAACTAGGATCTTTTAGACTCAACTGATAGTGTGACTGTGCATGAAATTTATTAGCACTTCCTGACTTTGAGAACAATGTAGACTCAATCGCGAAATCACGTTTATTCCATGCACTATTCAGTGAGTCTAAATGGTCCTCATCTAAAGCGTTCCTCCTTGATTTTACTGATTACAGCTTTAAACTACCGTATCAAAGAAAATCATTTGGAGGTTTGGTCATTTGGAATACTATTCAACACACACACACACACACACACACACACACACACACACACATATATATATATATACACATATAAAGTCATATATATATATATGGATAGATACAGATATAGATATATAGATATATTGAAAATGTAATATGGCCAAGTGCAATATCCAGTTCTAGGAGCAGCATTTTTTTTTTCTAAAAGTAAAAAGTGTGACAAAATTGCATTATAAATAAAGTATTATGATGATACAAATTGAGTTTTTTCAGCGAAAATGAAAATAATAATACTTAAATTGCCCTACATTTTTACTATGTCTTTCACCTGTAATTTCCGTTGCAGACATGTCCTGTCAGCAAGGCTGGCATAAGTTTGAGACCAGCTGCTACTACATTTCCAGCTTAAAGAAAAACTGGACAGTGAGCAGACAAAACTGCAGCGACCAGGGAGGGGATCTGGTTATCATAAACAGCAGAGAGGAACAGGTGACAACGAAAGACAGAAAAATAAAAATTAAAAAATCATCCAGTAATCTTAAACAGTATGGTGTGCTAAGTAGCTTATGTGTGCAGTCTAGGAAATGGACTAAAACATGAAAAAAGAAAGGTTTAGTCCTTCAAAGCTACAATCTGAAATCGATGTGTCACCCCACTTGCAGTGATGCAATGATAATCAAAATTTCAAAACTACATTTTAATCCAGTATCACATTTCACTGAATTTCTTCTTCTGCAAGCTGAAACTCTGTTTCAACATGTGTATTGCAATAGTTAAAGAAGAAGGACTTGAAATGACAGAACTGCAATCTGGCTCTCTGCACTGAACTGTAGCATTTGGAGTCAAACAGCTGAAAATGTTCGTCAGGGTCAAACTGTGTAACACATCAACTGAATTTAAGATCTCCACCTCAACCTACAGTATTGATAAAACTTGTGCCAGAAGCCTGATATGGATCCATCACACTTACAGAAACAACAAAGACAGAGGCTCAACCAAGATATCAAAACCCCCCTATCCAAAACTTGTTACTGAGCTGTTTAGGTCAAGTGTGCTAACACAGTTCTTAGTCTGATTTGCTGTGATATGATTGCAGTAGCCTATTTCAGTTTTTCCTTCTGTAATTTTTCAGTCTGTTCAGCACTTTACTCCAAGGCAACATATCTTTAAATCTGTTGAGTGGATTGCTATGAAATTTGGTGAGCACATTCATGCTCCCCATAGGATGAACTCTGTCAACTTTGGTGACCTCATGACATTTCCTGCTGTCACCACCCTCGGGCACAACTTTGGCTTGTACCGAACATATCTCAAAATCTATTCAATGGACTACCATGAAACTTGGTTAGCATATTGATGCTCCCCAGAGTATGAGCCCTGTCAGATTTGGTGATCTCCTGACCTTTCCTGTAGCACCACCTTCAAGCCAAAAACAGGAGAATCTAGGAGATATATATTTTGACAGTTTGTTATGTCAAAATATAATGGGCAGATTACCATGAAATTTGTTGAGCACATTCATGCTACCCAAAGAATGGGACCCTGCCAACTTTGGTGACCTCATAACTTTTCCTCCAGCATCACCCTCAGGACCCACGGTTGTTTTTTATTTATATGGATGGTCAGTATCAATCCAACTCCGCAAAAAATAATGATTAAGCGGTTTGTTGAGGATAAACAGAACAAGAGGTAAATGCTAAGCATGCAATGATAGCCACTGTGGTTGAATGGACGCCAAAGAGCGCTACATATAGAAACCCAAACTATACTCCAAAAATATGGACAAAATCCCTTTTTCCATTGTGTAATGCAGTTTTTTTCTTGCTCTGCAGATATTTGTTAATAGTTTATGTGAGACTGGCACAAATGCCTGGATAGGTCTGACTGATGCAGTTATCGAGGGGAACTGGACGTGGGTGGACGGGACGCCGCTCACCACAGCGTAAGTTTACAGTCCTACAGGATTTGAACCAAAAACTGCTCCCATGCGATGATCACCTTTGACACCACTACAGAAAAATGGATGTAGTTTCTCATTAAGGAAATACATATATCAACTTCTGATGAGTGATGAGTGAATGAGTGAAAATCGCAAGACACTTTCGCCAAGTTGACAAGTTTTCCAAGTATTTTGTTAAACAGCATGCTAATAACTTGCACAACAGCTGGCAAGTTAAAGTAAAGCCCTATTCACACAGGACTCACATTGCTCAGGGACATGAAGTGATTTGTGATAAGTGCGGAGATCATCTGTCATTTTAATCCAGTATGAATCTGCCATGTCTGTAAAGCAGAAATTCCACAGCAAATTATCCAGCATATTTTGATGAAGACAGAGGTCCCCTGATAATACTAATCCAATGCAAATTGAACAGCTGTAATTTCTTTTTGGCAAGTCATTTCTTTTTCTTCTTCTTCCTCTGCTAGATGAACAATTGTTTCCCTCTAGTCATGAAAAAAGGAGACGATACAAGAATCTGTAAAGGCCTTGAATGCGTTGCAGCAAACTACATCCTTTGCTTTGTTAAATTAGAAAGTGGTGAACTGTAAAATCCAGACCTAATGCATCTGATTTCAGTATGTCACTCTTGTTAATGCATCAGACAAAACACAGAGATTGAAGAATAATTCATTAATTGCGTGAGATTCTCACATGACGCTAGTCCCATGCACATACTCTGCAAAAAATGCCGACTCTAACAAGATAGTTAATCCAGTATTAAGCATTCAAAATTTACCTTTTTTAAAAATCTGCCAGTGGGATGAGATAATCCCACTTGTTTCTGATGCTAATCAAGTTGTTTCCAGAATTTTCTTGAATTAAGTGTCATTGATATTAATGAGCTGATCTGCCCTGTTCCTTCTTGTTTCAACATATTTGTACTTGTTCCCAGAAAAATTCCTGAAACAAGTGAAACTGCATGGCAACTTGCATTGCTATGATCTGATCCCACTGGCAGATTTTTTTTTCACTTATAAGAAAACACTGAATATGAGACCAAAAGACTTTCTGCAGTGTAGGACTTAATTCAAATGATACAAACCTTTTCAAAATTGCCGAAGCATGTCATGGATTCTGTCTCTTTGCTCAGGCTCGGGGTCAAAAGCAGCAGGTCAGAGCGTTTGAGAAACAAAGAGTGCTGCAGAACAGATCTGAGAGAGCACAAAATGGTTTCTGTCTGTGTTGCATGTATTGCAGGTATTGGCAGCCCGACCAGCCAAATAGCTACTATGGGAACCAGGACTGTGGAGAAATGGTTCACACATCGTCAGGCGACGTGGGAGCATGGAATGATGATGGCTGTTTTTCTGAACAAGTCTGGATCTGTGAGAAATAGTATCACGGTGATTTACATTGGTTATGATGCTGTGTGGTTTGTGATTGTGATTCTGCTGTTTTGTCTTCAGTGGTTAATGCTGTTAACTCACACAATGTGTGGAGAACACACTGACAGGGTACACACCCGTTCCCTGCTCACATATTTACATCAAAATCATGCAATTTTGGTTTGTGGTGAGCCAAATCCATCTATTTTTCATTTTCAGCTGTCATTTTATTGGACAAGCAGTCTGATGTGCTGTATCTGCCAATATTGATCCCACATTTGAAATCATTGTTACAGTGCAGCTATAAATATGTTGCTGCCTGAGAGTTTTGAAGTATAAAAAGAAAATCAGTTCTTTGCTCACATGCAATATTAATCCTGTTGATTTAAAAGTGGCTTATGTGACTTAGAAGTCACTTGCTTGTGCTCTTTTATAGTTGACCTGCTCTACATTTGTCTGTGGCCTCAGACATGCAGGAGCTGGAGGTGATGCCTGCAAACTGCCATCTGGATGAAAAATGATTATATGTTACAAATAATGTATGTTACAAAATGAACTGGTGCAACATGTGCATATGGTATTAATTATTCACATGAACTGTATGTGTGATATGTTCCTCAGATGATCCTGGTCTAATGCACTACACTTGTACAAACTAATTATTTGCAACCTTTGTATTTTGCAAATGAAATTGGCTGTGTCCTGTTGTGTCTGTGGTGTGTGCAATTACCCTGCACAGATGAGTTAATGATTTATTGAGGGGAAACAATATTCTCTTCCCTGGATACTTGAATGATAAATATCGATGGTTAAATTCAGCTGCAGAAACCACATGAAGGATGTGATACAATATTAAAAGCAAAAATGAAAATGTCAGCAAGGCCTCTTTTTTTCTGTTCGGGGAAAAAGTAGGACACTCTGATGCGAGGATGCTCTGAATAAGCAACAGGTTGAAACAAGTGTTTTGTTGAGCTTGTTTATACTTGAGACATTTAGCTGACACTCCAGAGTGGTTTACAGTGACTGAGTGGATTCAGTGTGTTGCACAAGACACAAAACACATGGCTGCTGATGGACATTTTGGTTACATTGATACGCTCGGACAATTTTGGTCTCGACCTCATTACTCAAGTAACCCAGTTTGGGCTGACACATGTAAACATAAAAACTGGGCTAGAATAAATTGGTTAAGCTCATACTCCAAATGAGAAACCCAGTTGACTGGCTTACCCAGTAATTAAATGTGACTCCTTTCATTTTTGACCATATGCATGTACTTATACAGACTTATATTATGCGTATATTTTGCTGTCAACAAAAACATGGCAATGAGCAGTACTTGCTGTTATTATTGGGATCATGAAGAGAGCAGCTGGCAGCTGCGTCTTTTTCAGAATGTTCTAGCTTTTTGGCGGGACTCCACACAGTCAAATTCTATTAACTAGTTTATTCATAGCAAAATGGATACTCAGTCGCAAGGTATTAAAGGTGCATGTAAACAGTTTAACCTGAATGGCATTGGACAGAGCGCTCTGGTGACTCAGAGGGTGAAGGCGCAAACGCTGGAAATGAAATACCAAGGACCCTTGTTGCAAGTCACCCCTTCCTTCTTCCTGTTTCTTTCTATCAAATAGAAGCAAAAAGACACCTGAATAAGACCTGAGCTGCACACACTGTGAAAAAATCCATCTTAACAAATCATTAAGTCTAATATTTGCTTATTTCTTAAATCAAGTGAAAAATATCTACCAGAGGGATGAGTTATTCCCACTTGTTTCCAATGCTAATCAACTTGTTTACACAATTTTCTTGAATCAAGTGTCATTTTCTTGATGTCAGTGGGCTGATCTGCCTTACCCTTTGGCTACAGTGGACACATAACGTAAGCGGTCCATTTGGGGAGCAGATGCTGTGACCAAACACTTCCACTATAATCAATGAAATCGGCTACACCAGGCATGAGCACAGCTATACGTATGCACTGCAGTGTTCAAGTGTAAAAATAGGCCACTAGTCTATTCATATTTTTTACGCAAGCTGTGCGTGGCCTCCTTATACAACATGGGCTGTAAAGTGTCTCTATTTTTAAATTGTTAAACAATACTGTATTTTTACTATACATATACCCATTTTTACAGGGTCTAAAAACTGAAGAGACACAATCCAAAAACAAAGGCTCAACAAGTGGGATTATCTCATCGCACCGACAGATTTTTTTTTTTACCGTTTGCAGGAAAAACAGGATTTTAACAGTGAATACGAGACTAAATGACTTGTTATGATGGACATTTTTTGCAGCGCAGTGTACATGAAAACATTTGCTGTTGGAGGGATCAAAGCCGTGACCCGTTAGTTGTAGGACGGCCTCTTTAACCTCTGCGCCACCCTGCTGTACCCTGAACAGCTGACGATGCACAAACAGTGATCCCAGGGGCTGATGCTGCTCTCTGCAGCTTTGTCAAACTACGTGTTACATAATGCCATGCCACCGGAAGACAGAGCATCTTGAGCGGCAAACTCCCCCAGCAAATCAATAGCATATGAGCTGTGTACAGTGCAGATCTGGTTAGCGGGCTGAGAGGTTGAGCTTTGGCATGCAGCTAGTTTTGGGTGTGGTGGTGGTTGCCTGAGTGCGGCCATTCTTGATGGGGGCTTCTCAACCATTAATTGGACTAAGCCTTTTCATCCCCCCCCCCAGAGATGAGTGGAGTTCTGGCTGTCTGTGGTTGGGTGGTGAGATGGGACGTCCCCCCCCGGGATGTAGGCAGGCGGTGAGGTTACGCACCAGGCTGCTGTGCTAAAAATAAAGATCAAGGAGCCTCCGTCAGACATGTTGGTCTGGTTAGACTCACAGAGCAGATGACTGCTGAGAGACCAAGAAAAGAGATGATGGTGTGGTGCATGGACAGTATTTTAATGACCTAATGTGTTTGCATGAATGGGCTTACTCATTCAACTACACAGAAACTGTTGGGTTGCAAATTGAAAGGTGAAGGTTTTGACAGCAATAAATCATTACCATCTTAAATGTAATACATTAGCATAATTACCACAAACAACCGAGGCCTTTGCTAGAACACTGTTAGCCTCTACCAGCCTCTGCACTGCATTTTACATTGGGATAGATTTGTATGGAAGCACATTACATGCACAATAGTAATGCAAATGTAAGATGTAAGATGTTAAGGTGATGCTACACTTGAATTTAAATTTGCCAATTTGTGTGTGCAAATTTTGGCTCAAGATGAAAATTCAAATTCCATATTGCCATTTGCATTTCATAGCTTTATACAATTGATAACATAAATTGGAAAATTAAAATGGTTCCCAAACTGTATAGATATGTTTCTTCTGATTATGCAATGATGGTATAAAAATCATAATTGAAATGTTATTTACTTTATATGCTTTTTCCTAATAAGTCATTTGGAATTTATCTGAAATTTCATCAAAGGCATAGTATGTTTATCTAAATATATAAGGTGAAAACAATGCTTGCCATCTTTGCTGTTTAATATGTTTTTCCACTACATCGATTACCTAGTAAAATGCATTTGAAAAAGCATTCTGAGACGACTGCAATAGCATTTTCACAACCTTTTATATATTGCCATTTTAAACATGCTATTTACATATTACCATTTTTATTGTGCATGTGATGTGCCTCCATAGACCTGGAGGGAAATCTGCTGTGTTGCTTTATGGCACAAAACAGGCAGAGGGTGCGTCACTTCCAGAGCAAACAGCTGAAGTTCCTGGCAGCTTCTGGATGATGATGGTGGAAGGAGTATTCATCCTCTTCAGTAAAGATAAATGGATTTGATCAGAGAAGAAAAGATGCTAGAAGATAGTACACATTTGTCTCCCCAACATATTTAACAGCGTACTAACTTTCTCAAGTCAGTAATTGAAGTTTAGATGCAATGAGCCAAGTTATTACTGTACAGAATTAGTGAATTACTGTACAGTCTATAAATGATGTATTGCCTCAGTGCAGAACCACCTCCCCACACCTATTACACAGCTCTTAGTCCCACTTATAAAATATACTTGCACAAATATTAAATGCTTGTGACGAAATCCAAAGCCAAGACAAACTACCACTGTAGATAATTGTAATTTATTAATTTATTCATTGATTTCAACTAATAGAAAATGTATATTTTTGTACAGCTGTGAACAGGAACCATACCCATAATACCCATAATACTGCCTGGTGCAGCTTTAAGCCAGGGTTGGAACTGAGGTTAATTTAGGCCATTACTGAAGAGAAGAATGCCATCAGTATTACTGTCACTTTTTTTTAAAGTTCAAGTTCCTTCCTGCCACACAGCCAGGCTGTGGCCCAGTTCATTTCAGTTAAAATGGAAACAAAGTGCTCTGACATTTACGGCACTTAACAAAGCTCAGTGCAACTATGAAAATAAATAATGAATGCACACATTACAAAACACATGACACAATCAAGTCTACAGAATCACAGACGTGTGTATACACTCAGTTCACAGGTATTAAAGGTGAAGTGAATTTTTATAGATGCAGTCTGTGTATTCTTTAAAGACCCTCTCACTTTTCTAAACAATGTAAAATCATGATGTGCTGCTGATGTCATTCACATTTGAATGGTGCAAAATAGATCACAGTTAAAGGACCCATGTAGATGAACAATTGAACCTGGCAGCCATACAAGACCGAAACGTCACGCCTCGTGCCAGATGAGAGCAGATGGACGTGCCCAGATGTCAGGTTTCTTTGGTTAGCTCACATCTGTCGTTGGACAGTAGACATAGGTTTGCAGTGGTTATTAATGACCAATCTCTGGTTTGGATAAAGCGTAAAGATGTTGTTTTGTAAGAAAAAAAAGTTTCTCAAGATGTTTGTTCCCGACTTGTCTGAAAGAGAAGCAAAGACTGCTGCTTACAGATACATTATCATTCATAGGTCACAGGAATATTCTTTTACATCTACATTAAGGGCACAATGCCTCTGACTGTTATTTATTTTTAATTGCAAACACAGAAAACACAAAGAGACAGGAAAGGCACAGCATGACAAAAATAACGACACAGAAACAGTCACAAAACCACAACAATAATTCATGACAACAACAATAGTCCAAAAAACATAAACAATGTGATGACACCACAGAATAATCAGATGAATGATGACAACAGGATGTGTCCTTGAGCTATAATAAACATGGTGAATGCATTTGCTACATCAAAACAGATTTGCAAAGCCTTGTTTTGGAATATTTTGAAAGCTGCATTGTTTACATACGACACTGTGATATGTTGCTTCCATACTAATGGAAAGAAGAACATTACGGGGTCCCTGTATTGTAAACAATAAAGGAACCTGGTTTTGTAGTTGTTCACTGTAGCACCACTAGTCATCATAAACTATACTGGGTACCATTAAAGGTGCACTGTATAAAATTTCAGAGTGTTGATACAAGTAAGGACATTTAGCCTCAACTGACAGAAAACAGTCTAAATTTATTGATATTTTCCTATTTGAATTGGAAAGTAGATCCGGCAGGTATCATCTGCAGGTAACTTATGCATGGCAACCTTTCACCAGGAAGAAACGACTTACTTTCACAAATCATTGTAATTACATGAAAAAAATGGGTACCAGGACTTGTTTTTTTTTGTTTTTTTTTTATATGCATTGTTTTAGCTACTAAAAATGTTATTTTGGGAGCTGTTCTGCCACACTAGGGAAGTGAATGGAGAGTATAACCCAACACTCTACCAAAGTTCAATTTTGCATTAAATCAGTTAATTCAATGACAAATGACATAGACATAAATCAAATGATCAATTACAAATTCAGATTCAGAGCCTGAATATTCAGCCCCACACAATACAATATAATCAATATTTACAAAGTGATATACGTCTGCTCTTAGCTTGTATGCACAAGATGTGCAGCACATATCAGTCACCTGGCCTCTTGATCTCTTGGGCTCTAACATTTCTTTTGGCAGCGCAGAGAAGCTCAGGGTGAAATTTAACTGAGCTCAGCCATTCAGGGAGCAGATTAAAATTCAGCTGACCAAAAAAAAAAAAAAAAACAGGAATCTATTTTTAGTGTCCAGACTGAATTTCCTAATCACCTCCAGGAGTACTGAATGAATAATGAATAATAACTTGTCCACAATACCACACAACCTAACTCAACCAGAGGGTTCAAATATGTCAGAGGTGCTTAACGCCTCAAAGTCAGATCACAATGAGAACAGATTATTTTTTTAATGCGGCAATCGGTGACCCCAGTGACCATTATCACGCAGGCTTATGCATCTCCCATGTAACCAAGGGGGAGGGTGTGAATTAGGAGGGTGAAGATGCTGAGTGGCTGATGGAGATAAGGGGAAATGACTGCGGCTGAGAGACGCCATCCTTCAGCCTGTCACACCCTGCACTGCCCATATTAATTAGCCCTGTAACTCAGGAGCTGATCTGAAACGGCCTCTTCAGGGAAAGAAGAGGAGAGGCGTTATCGACATCACAGGAGTCTGCGATCTGGGTTTAAGAGTGTTTGTTTGACACTGAGAGACATTTTAGATCAGGATAATCACGTGCAGTCATGTTGGTTTTGATATATAATGATACCTCCTGCAGACATATTGTCGCTGTCAGCTGGAAAACCTCTTATCTCCAAAATATCAGACATTACAGACATTACCCAGTTTGTGTTGACAGAGGTTCATGAGCCAAAGAGCTCAGAGGATTTTCTCAAACCCAGAAGACCATGGAAACCTTCAACTGAGAACATAGAAATCATCAAAATTGGAGTTACATCATAACAATATGCAAATTTGATAATTGATGTTCATCATATTGAATTGCATGGTAATTAAAGTCAAATAATCTGAAAAACCCCAAAATGCTTCTTTACTCGTTTCACATCTCATTTAGACACAATAATTGTACAGTATGATAAGCTGTTATCATTATTTTATCATGATATGATTGTGTTTTGATGATTAACTATAATATTGAATTGCACCTGGCCCCACTTTGACATAGTAAGTGAATGAAATAAAGTGCACTGGAAGAAAACAATGAATAATTTTCATATAGTGGCAATTTTTTGGCCACAGTTTAATAGTGGAGGCCAATAAAGATCACTAATCACAAGCTGACAGTCAGTTTTATTCATTTTTTATGAGAAATCCATATTATTGTAGATGAGTCTGGCAAAAACAGTAAATTTACCGTGTTGTTAAGTACCTTTGCAGTTTTAATCATTTGGTGGAAGACGTGAGCGCTGTAAACACCATAAAGCAAGACGCCGTCCTCAGGAACGTTTCTGCATCCAGACAGGTGATGGATTGAAAGTTGAATAACAAAGGAAGAGTTTAATTCCAAAATGAGAATTGCACTTAGAAAATGGTGACATCAACTCCGACCAAAGGATTCTTGGCATCAAAGTACAATTTACTGTTAAATTTTAATGGTTTGATGGTCAGTATAGAGCCTTTTAACTATCAAATGGTACTTTTATGATACGATTCTTAATTCTTTTTACTTTGTTTGACTGAGCAATGAAAACGACGTAACTTATTTCCAAAACGGATGCTTCAAATGATGGTCCATGGATTTAAAAATGTCTGTTTAATATTCAATAAGGATGATTAAATGTTGAATTACAGAGGATGCTTTGAAGATCACATTTCAGAGGGCTCTTTGTCTTTTTTTCGTAAATATCACAAATATCCAGTAACTTGAGAGGTGAAACTGTCCAGCGCCGCCTCCCCCATGATGCACTGCCTCTGTTTCGGTTACAACCTTGAGATGAGAACACGCGACTCCCCGAGGAGCAACTGGAGGAAGGGTCGTTATCATTTTTGGCAGTCCTCCCATGTAAACCCAAAGGCCCTCCTCCATATTCATCGGGGTGATTATGTGCTGACCTCCGTCTGCCGTTAATCCTGAGCTGATGTATGCCCACCAGGCAGCGCCATCATGGAGGAGTGTAAGCAAACCTGACACCACAGCCAATTAGGTTTCTCCGAGGTGAGAGGGGGGAGGGCAGGGAGGAACTCGAAGAAAGAGAGAGAGAAAGAAAGAAAAAGGCGAAGAGAGACAGAACGACAGGTCTCAGTCCTGAATTTCTGCTCATATCTGATTGTTTTGAATGACATTGGTTCATATTTGGTGGAAGATGGAACCCTTATCTAATTCCAGCATGAACTGACTGGGAGAAAAGACAAGCATGTGCAGAGACACGCTAACAAAACACATCAGTATCTGTACTGAGGCTTATTTAAAACACATTTCAGTGACAGTATGTGTCTTTGACTTTTGAATGAACTATTCGTATCATGATTCATATCACAAAATACCAACCAAGTCACCATTTGTCCTTCTCTCCATTGTTGTGTCTTCATGCTCTCCACAGTACCTCTGGCCCGAGCTGCCATGGGCGCCTCATCAGAAGTGGGAAGTTTCCTACTTGGAGCTTCCTGCTTCATGAGGTTGGAACAAAATGGAGGCCTGAAGGAAAGTTGTATTTGTGTGGCTGCTTGACATTAAATATGACATTTTCATAAATCACTGACTCCAAACTCCAAATTTCATAATATCACAACATTATGAAAGCATTATCCACGGCACACTGATTTGCCAGTTATTCCATTAACCTACAGAGCGCCTAAACCTTCCAATTATCAATGTTCTGCCGTATTTTTGCAAAACCGCCCGGGCGAGGCTGGCCAAGAATACTTCATGTCCCCGACTGAGTGACTGACTGTTGAAAATACTGATCAGATCAGACTGTAGGTATAATGTGGCCTCTGCCCCACGCTCGATCCTGTGGAATTTTGAACATAAACATGCATGCTAACAAGAAATGGCGGAAAATGGCGTGCTGTAGTGGCAGTCAAAGAAAACTAGGCTTATCTAATGCGTGTCTACAAACAGGCACTCGAAAGTCTACTTAAGTACTTAAATGCTGCTTATGTTGGTTATATGATGTCACCGAAATACATCTCAAACAAATGACAAATCAGGGCTCTGAGAAAGCCCTGAGTTTCTAACAGGGAGCCAGTTTGAAGGCTGCTCATGTGGATTTTTTCTACTTGGAAGTCAGAAACTTCTCAGTTCCCACCTCTGATAAACGCAGCATATGACAGTTATTTCAGTTAAGTGATGTAAAATGTGCTTACGGTCATGGCAACACTGACAAATTTCAGTTTGAGCATTCAAGTAAAAGTCTCATGCCTTGTTGTGCAATTTTAAACCCTATTTTTTTTTAAATGCAACTTCTTGCAGCTTGCAGAAAACATCACATCTGTGTCACATGCAAAGGGGAAAAAAAACAACAACAGAAAGCGGACGTTTTCAGGTGCAGCGTGAACAGCCACAGGGAGACGAGCGAGAGGAAGGCCTGCAGACAGAGAGGAGAGAGAGGGGCCGGCGGGGGGCTGGAAAAAGGTGTCAGTGGTCAGATCGCGGCTGGATCAATTCTCTGCTTGTTTGGACAGGCCACATTAATAAGAGCAGTAACACCCTGTGGGCTCCAAACATCCAATTTGGGAGCCGGAGAGCCTCAGGATTCCATAATGCAGAGCTACAGCAGCAGGAAAGGCTTGCTCTGTATCATATTAACTGCACCATAATTCATGTGCAATGCTGTTGCAATATTAAAGCCCCGATCCTTTTTTCATGACAAGATCAATTACGGGCATGTTTTCTGTTCTGGAGTATAATTAGGGGTATAACCATGGAAATGACAATTTAGGAACACTATTATCAGCGCGTGGTAATTGTTCATCAGGCTGTCAGTCAAAGTGCAGGTCAGTGTTCGAAGCAACGCACAAGTAAAGTCTTTTATCAGTAGTTGTCAGAAAAAATGAGTTGAAATAAATTGGCTTGCCAACTCACAAATAGCATTTTACATGCTGCCCACAGCCACTGTATACTTCATTTCTGCGCTGGCATTACCAGACTGAACAGACTGATCATTTCACTGTGAATGTGGTTAAGTAATGAGTTTGCTGTGTGTTGCCTCCCGCTGTGTATGAGGCTTGCTAACTAAATTTCCCTCGGGGCGATAAAATTATATTGTACAGAACATGGCCACAGGAGAAAAATGTGTGTGTGTGTATTTTGAGAACATAATTTACAGTATCAAGGACAGAAAGCGATAAAGCGCAGACCCGAGACAGACCTCAGGCTCTTGTTTTCATTCAGTTGAATGCACAAGGTACAGCACGTATTGTTCCCTCATTTTCATAATTTGTGTGATAAATTCAGCTTGTGAACATCTTTTAATAAAGTGTAATAAAGTGTACACTTTGTGTTCGATTATTCAAAGTTTCATTCTTATTTAACCTTAATTACTCAAATTTACTTGAATGCACTTATTTTTTTTAAGTTTAAGTAACCTGATGTTTTATTTAAGATGGATTTTGTTGAAATAGGATTTAATCAAGCCTTATTTAAAGTAAAAATCTTATCAAGCAATTACCTGAGGACAACACTGCTCTATTGTATTGTATTCAGTTGTACTCTACTGTATTATAGCTTTAACTTGTTGCTTTGGACTGCAGGTTGGACCTTTAACCAGCATGAAATAACAAGATGTAACTTTTTTTTCGAAGCAGTAAACAGTTAAACAGTATATGCAACAGTATAATAGTCATTTTCTGTGTACACTTCAAAATTGTGTAGTTCAGTTCAAATTCACCTCCCCCTCAAAATAAGCAAATTCAATCAGCTCTGTCTCTGGGGGATCACCAGCCTATGAATGATAATCACTTGTAATTACAGCCCAGCTGAGTTTCCCTGTTTCCAAATGTGTGAGCTAAAGTCAGCCTCTCCCTCCTGCTTCCAAGCCTTTGACACCAAACACCAGGATTAAATTGCCATTTTGGAGACACTAAACAACTCAATTAAAACTGCCGGACTCCATCAGTGAGCGGCGAGCAGAATTCAATCTACTGACTTGCAGCAGCAGGTCCTGTCGGGGATAACGCGCCGCGAAAGATGTATATTCTCCGCTCTGTGTCCGATGCTAAAGTACCTGTCAGGCTCAATCAGCGAGTGAAGGAGTGAATTACAGGAGCAGAACAGGTCTGTTCTCTGGAGCGCAGAGCTTTTAGCCCAATGAATCTATTAGCTGACTTTCCAGGGATTCACAGTGCATGCATGTTTAATTAGCAATTAGATGGCAATGTGCTTAAAGTATTATGTAACACAACCATTAAATATGCCATACAGCTATTATTATAATTGTTGCTATCATTATTATTATTATTATAATTGTTACTGTTATTATTATACATAGTGGTATATGGGGGCCAGTTTGTGCCAATTAATAATTGATCAGATGGTTTAACAATTCATCAGTTATTCAGCTCATTTGGATGCCTTGATGGATTCAATAATTGATTATTGATTTGTCAATCTGTTTATCCATTGATAAATTATGGAGTGGCACAAATTGCCCCCATATTCTGGGAGCCAATTCTAGTAGTAATTATAGAGGAAGTAGTAATAGTAGTGATAATAATAGGAATAGTAGCTGTAGTTATAACAATATTGTTGTTCTTGTTTTGTTTTTTAAGATGTTTTTTATATTTGTTAGTTCACCTTGTTTTCGATCAATTCCACATATGACTGAGTCCCATTCTCCGACAAATAGCCTGAGGCCATCGTCATTAAAACTTTAGAAATCAAAATAGTGGAAATATTGAAATATTAAAAGAGTACGTGAAGGGACTCTGAATTAAATGTGCTTTGTACTTTTTTAATCAATTGGCAAAAAGTCATAAACGAAACTTATAATGTGTCTGATTTCCTCCGGCTGGGTGTCTGTGGAAGGTTCTTGGATGTAATATTTTGTTTTAATAACCCGAGGCACAGTTTGAGTTCCTGCAGTGAACAATGTGTGCTCACACATATCTTTGATAAAAAAAAAAAAAAAAAGACTCAGGCCTGCATCACATAGTATTTCCAAATAATCCTTGCTGTTTGTTTTAACCTACTTAGAGTAACAGACGGGTGGAGTTTATCACATGGTACAATACAATGAGTCCCAGAGAGCTCAGACAATCACAGGAAAGTCTTTGAATGTAAATTTAGTATATTTCCCTCTGACTCACAACTTAGTCGACTCTATCTGAGTTATGCAGCAAATTCCACCCATCTGGAGCTAAAACAAACAGGGAACATTATTTGCATATAGTTTTTGACCCATGTCAGTTCAGGTAAAAATCAAGGAGGAGAGTTTGCACCTGAGAAAAGAGGTCTTTTATTTTATTCTCTCCTCCCTGAATTGGTTTCATAGGTTGAGTCAATCAGCATTATTTAACACTAAAATTCACAATGTGGCTCACTGGGTGGATTTGCCAAGTGAAGCCACAACCACGTTTGGTCAAAACTGGACCACTGGTGTCTGAGGTGGTTTTCACACCTACAGTCTTAGGTCTGGACTTTCTGATTCCTTTTTTTTTTTTTTTTTTTTTTTTTTTTTTTTTTTTTTGCAAAGTTCAGATTATTCTGGCACCAAACTTTTCAAAAAGGTTCACCCAAAATTAGCGATTACGGTCGCCTCTAATCAAACCACGGTGAGGACCAGTTGAAAGCCTTTCAATAAAGTTTGAACCAAAGTGAGAAAATTACAGCACAGATGCAGTGCATTTTGGGTTTGGCATGACATGGAGTGTTTTGCTGCATCATGAGCGGCAGGCTCACATCAGGGTCAGAAATGAACCGGGTCTCAGATAAAAATGCCTGTAAAAAATGTAGAAAGGCACTTGGAAATGTGACGAGAGGGGGAATTAAATGCCCCATAAAACAAACAGTTCACTTTCTTTATTTTCCTCTGAACTCCTCCAGATTTTGTCCTGCATTTGCAATAAGCATTTACCGTATTAGCTAGGTGACAGGCAAGTTCACTTGCTACCTTTTATAATTCGACAAAAACTGACAGCAACACCTGATGCACGTGAATCAAATCCAGATGAAACCAAAACAGGCGCTGATCCTTTACCGGTCTGCCCTGCAGATCGTTGGCATTTGCAGACACTTTGATAATACTGCCCAGGAAATTAACCAAAATGCCCCTCAAACATATTTCACCCAGGTAAAAACAAAAACAAAAAAAAAAAAAAACCTTGTGAAAAAACGAATTTCCGACCTCACGTGCTCACATGGAGTGAAGTCGAGGTGAAATGCCTCTTGAATATTTATACAGAGGCCATTTTTTAGTAATAGAATGAAGGAAATGGGCTCTCACAGAGATGCAGAGCAGTGTGGTTGAAAGTTACTGTAAGAAAATTCAAACTTGTGTTTTATCTATAAGCTATTTGAAGTTATGTTCAGCAGTCTGGATGCTGCATTCACTCCTGTTCAGAATGTAAATATCAAAAAGGTTTACTTGCAGTTATGGTAATGTGAAATGAAACTCGATCCATGTAGGCCTATATATGTGCACAAACATAAATTTAAGTGGACTCTTCATGGACTTTCTTGTGAGTTGTGGCCATAGTGCCTTATCAATAAGCCAGTAAGTGTAATTTATTTTTGTTTTACAGGTTTTAATGTAAATTTAACATACAGTGATGCAATGATGACCTGTCAAAGTGTGAAATGTTGATCTTGACTCACTGAAACCCCAGCAGGCTGTTCTTTGAGTGACAAAGTGCGTCATCCTTCTGAATTCCTTCAAAATCAGATCAGTGGCATCTTGAGTTTAAAATGTAATAATGCCCACATCAGGGCAGTCAGTCTCAGTTTTTTTAAACAGTATAACACAGAGCCAAAATGTGTCATCCCTTCAAGTTTTGTCAAAATTGGACAAGCAGTGTCTGAGATGTCACTTATAAACATATTTGTCAAAGAAAAACCTGATTTCTGCCAGTTCATCTCCACTGACCCCACACATATCCACTCCTAACACTGCCACTGACTCTGATATACGAAGGCAGGGTTAAGATACTCAGCCTGGTCAGAGAGCACTGAAGTGATTAGATCAGAATCTGTCTGCTGGGTAAAATAAAACTACAATTATAAAATATAAGGAAACATCTACAAGATCTGAGGAGGGTGGTGGAGCAGCAAAAACTTCCATTTGCACCATCTGGGCGGTGGATTAGACACCTGGCTGCTTCCATTCAATCAGCTGCGCATGAAAGAAAAAATCTTTATTGATCGGAAATAACGAACAAAAGCCAGACACAGCGTGGTGCGGGCAACAGATGCTCAAGTCAATCAAAACCCAATTCCCACGTTTCATAGGGAAGAAATAATGAAAACACTTAACATCAACATTGAAATCACCGGTTATGAATACATTTTAATAAGTCACAATTAAAATTAAGATGTTTGGAAGAATGCTTCAAATCTGTTCCTGTGTGTGTGCAAACACTCGGGCGTTAACGACCATCTGATTATTTTTTCGCTTTAGGATCTAGAAATAAATTCTCACTGGAAAACAAAGCATCTCTGTTGTTTTATGCAGGCAAAAAGCTCAGGGAGAAAACTATTTTGAAACCCTCGATATCCCAGATATCACACAGTTACTTTGGTGTTTTTTATCAGCGGGCGTGCAGCGTGACGTCAGAGCGGTTATTTCAGCAGCGGCTCCAGACTTTCTCTTGGGGTTAGCAGATGTGGAAAGAGTTGTGTCTCCTTGTAGATATGATCTGATCCGCCGTAGTCAAAACAAGTGCGCAGCGGAGGGAAAATCCAAGGTTCAACGACCACACTGAGAAGGAAGAGATTTTAATCGTTGCCAAACACTACCACTTTGCCACGTTTGACGCAGATATCTGCTCTCCACATGTCATGTCGTTGCCTTGACTCGGTGCGCGACAAACAAGATGGCGCCGCACGAGTGGCTGCATGTCGCAGCACATCCTGTTGTGTTTTGTTTTTGTGTTGTTTTAGGGAATCTGTCAAGGTGATATTCTTATTTTCTGCCCTGCAGTTTTAAACCATCTATCTATCTATCTGTCTATCTATTTTTTTCAAAACGCCTTTATAGCTTTTGAAATTAACAAATAGCCGAGCTCTCTTTGGAGCGATTGCATTAAAAAAACATTTGATTTAAGGTGCTGATGTGTTTAAAATTCAGTTTTACAATCATGTGTTGATTTTGAACTATTATCTACAGGAGAAATGGGGATGGCGCTCGCACCACAACAGTTGGTGTGAAAAGGTCAATTACAGATGGATGTCAGAAGTTTGGATCGATGAGAGACTGTTTTATTCCACTGTACAGTTTCATTAGGATACAACTTTCCCTCTGTGCTGTTTATATAGTCAGAGGCCAAAAGTGTGGGAGTGCATTTTCACCACAAATGCTGCTGTCTGGTTTAAAAGAGTGGCAAACTGTTTCAAGGCTGTAAGTCCACTGCTACAAGAATAAGAAAAAAATGAAATATGAGACAGAGTTTGGAGTACAAATCGGCTACTTGTTGATTACCAGGTTGAATTACAGGGAAAAACCACACGATTCCACACGATAAGAGAGATGTCATGTTTTACAGGAGAGAAAAAGACAGTTTTGTTTCGCAGAGTTTCAGATCTCCTCTCCATCCGCTCCACTTGGGCGGTTCAAACATGGTTTGCATATATTCTCTTCGGGCCATTGCAGTCCAGGGAGGCTTCAAAAATAGAAACAGCATAGCCTGCAATTATACTATC
>OMKZ01055587.1:52886-70606 GCA_900302535.1 Neoniphon sammara
CAATTATACTATCTAAGGCATTGAAATATGGATCACAGAGATGGGTGAGACCAATCGCAATCTGCATAAATAGACATGAAAGAGTAATGAGTCACACACCACCACGCTCATTTGCCTACCAAGGTTTAGGCTTAATTTAACTGAATTTCACTGTACAGAGCCCAGCTTTGGGGAGAGAGTTTGATAACTTGGTCTAACTTGGAAATTAGCAGTGCAGCTTATGGCCAATATAGTTTTTATTTCTTTCGTAACTTTCCGCTTTGTAACTTTTATAAGAGGAGAGATTTACAGACGCACTTATTATCTTTACAGTAAAAATCTGCAGCATTTTCACATTAATGTCTATTTGCCTTCTCTTTATTTCCAACTGATATAACACAATTATGATTCAACATAAAGCCACTTAATAAAAGCTTTTACATGTGCTGCGTTAAACTCTCAGTGCTTGTTGTTTTTTCCTGGGGAAACCCTCTGATGCACAGGGAGTGATGCATTTTATCATCAACAGCGGTTTGTTTTGAATAAAAATATGAAAAAGCATCCAATGAAAAAGACGTGTTACTGGAGGCACTTTGATTCACAAAGTGCAGAACAAAAGTACCACAGCAATGACCACACTGCAAAAAATAGTCAAAAAACAAGCAATTTAGTCTCATGTTCAGTGCTAACATCATTTAATCGAGGTAAAAATACCAGAGATAATCCCTGTTGTTTACAAATGACACTTGATTCAAGAAAATTCTAGGAAAAAAGTTAATTAGCTTTGGAAACAAATGGGATTATCTCATTCCACTGGCAGATTTTTCACATTGTTTGAAGAAAAACAAGATTTTAAGATTGAATATGAAAATTATTTTTTAAGATGGGGATTTTTTTTTTTTTTTACAGTGCACTTAGCAGTAAACGTGTCACCAATATCTGAAAATTTGACATTTCTGCTCTAATAGCTGTAGTTGAACTCTTGCCAGATACTGGAAATAGACACTGTTCCTGGACCCCTGCAGTCCCATTTTTTAACAAATAAAGAGACAGATAAGGAAGGAGTCTTGGTGCTCTGAGGGCGCAGTGAGTGAGAAAGCAGCAGTTGGTGTGCCATATCAGCTTTATCTGCACCAGTTAGCCCCAGTCTGCGGCCCAGTCTCTCTCTAATGTAGGCTGTCAGCTGGCAGATCTGGCCTGCTTTCCTGCCCTCAGCGTCGCTCCCCTCCCTTACAGGACATTTCCTCTGACATTCTGGATTTGTGGCTGCCGCTGCTGCTACTGATGCACTGATGTAAAAGCCCCACATCTCCAAAAAGTCTCCAAATGTCTCCAAAACCTTTTCAACAATTAAGAAAAACAGACTCATGTTGAGGTTGATGACCTTTTAAGTGAGTTTCAGTGAAAAATAAACATCATAAATCATTGAAATTGGAGATATTTTTTCATCTGACAACAATGTTTATGTCATTTTTTATGCCTGCAAACCTGGCAGTTATTCTCTTTGAGTGATAATTTAGTTGCTAAGTATCAGCATTTCAGCTCCCATCTTAATGCTAACTGAAGTAATCTGAAACTTTCAATATGAAGATCTTAGAAAAATATATATATTTCTCTTCACTAGGCACTTAACATCATAATTGAAGGCATGTATTTATCCCTCTGCTACCATATATGGTATGTTACCACTCATAGTCAGTTCGACGATTATGCTAGCAAAAAGCTAACCACCTAGCTTGCAGCTAGCAGTAGTTTCTTTCAAAGTTAATTATTACACAGTTTTTGGGGGATAATTGCAGAACAGGCTTCACAGCATTCATGGCATGTGCTTGGTGAGAAAAATTAGAAACTCAAAATAGCATATTTTCCATGACAAGACAACAATGATGCCTTGTCCACAAATTCTGGACTTGGAAAGAACCAATATGCAGGTTTTTCTCACAATGATCAAAAACAGGATGGTTGCTGGCAACAAGGGAAATATTGGTCACATGTTCTTCACTTGTTTCTCCAATAAACAGACTCAATTCTAGATAAAATCACCTGTTAAGAAAGACATTTTTTGTACTTTGTGTGAGCAGACAGGAGAAGATACAGGAGGAGCTGCTCTGCTGTAGCAGGAACACAAGTGCCAAGATAAATTTGTTCCCACTTCATGGCGGGCCTCGCTGTGAATCTGGCGTATAGTCCTGGCCTAGAAAATACACACACTGAGATGCTTCATTTCACATTTTTCAGCGACAGAACCAAAAACATTTCTTCTGCCCTGTAAGTGTGTGTGTGTGTTCCAAACAGTCCCTTTGAAAAATGCCTCTTCCTGTTGTCCTACTTATGTCGAATGGCCTTAAAAGTAACGGGGCCAAACACACATACTGCATGTTTTCTCCATCCAGTACGCCCCAAGGTTTAAAAAGTAGTTCAGAATATAAACAATTATACAGGATCCATACTGACCCAATCTTTTGGTCATTCGCAACAATTTCCTCTATGCCAAGCTGCAGCGCATCCAGCTGACGAATGTTATTTAGATTTATATATAATGGAATCAGAGTCAAGTGATTTTTGGGTTTATAATTTAGCAATTTAGCTAATTTAGGAAAGCCAGGACAATTCATATTTCATCTAGCCTCTGGTAGATGTGTTAGCTTAGTGTACTCACATCCGGGGGGTTAGCTAACTAACTGAAGCTAAAGCTAGCTTTAACTGTAGTTCATAAATTGACATTATGAAAACACAAAACCAGGGCCTAGCAGCGGTGGGATTATCAGTTCCAAGACAAAAACAGCACAGAAATGAAACATGCACTGCAAAAAATATCCAACAAGTCATTCAGTCTCATATTCAGTCCATTCAGTCATTTCTTTCTTTCTGTCTTTCTTTCTTGCTTTTTTTGTTGTTGTTGTTTGGTTTTGTTATCTGGGAATGAGTACAAATATGTTGAGACATAACGACTTGTTAAAATAACAAGTCGTTTAATCTCATCTTCAGGGTTAAAATGCTTGTTTTTCTTCAGAAAGTCAAAAAATCTGCCAATAGGATGAGATAATCCCACAGAATAAGGCAGATCAGCCCACTAGGATCAAGAAAATGACACTTGATTCAAAACAATTCTGGAAACAAGTTGATTAGCATTGGAAACAAGTGGGATTATCTCATCCCACTGGCAGATTTTTGATGTTGTTGGAAGAAAAACAAGATTTGAACAGTGAAGAGGAGACAATAAATGACTTGTTGAGGTGCAGATTTTTGGTTTAATTTCATCTGGGTAAAGGTGAAACATGCCTCTGGTATTTCATGACGCTAACAAACAAACTTCAACAATACAATCCTTGACTTCTGATCTCGATGACAGAGCAGCTCCAGACTGATTCGAGGTAAGTGCTCTTCGTCTGTGAAGTTTGATTAGCGCCGGGCTTGAAGTTGTTAGTCTTTATATTCATTATGTAACTATATTATGTAAATAAATAGCTGTTGTTTTGATGATGCGTTTGCTCAGTGGGCTTGACTGAATGACATGGGCTTCACTCCCACACTCGTTTGCTAGACTAGATGTTTTGGCAATTATTGTAATGAATCATTATTAGCTGTGGGAGTTGTGTGCATCAACATTAGACTGTTACTCTCAGGCTCTGTCTCATTTTTTTCTTTCTCTCTCTTTCTCTCTCTGTTTCCCCTGCTGTCTGTATCTCACACCCAAACATACACACAAAGCTGCACACGCACGCACACGCACACACACACACACACACACACACACACACACTCCTCTCCATTGTAAAAGCTGGAGAGAGTTTCATTTGGATAAGAAAGGTGGAGAGGGACCAAGTGTGCTGCAAAAAATATCCATCTTAACAAACCATTTAAGCCCCTGACACACCGAGCCAACGGTTGGCGGTCGGCCCTCACTGCACCATCTATGCCCGATAAAGTTTGTGTGGTTTGTAGATTTCTGGTTTCACCTGAAATTGAGGGGGAAATTGGGAAAATATCTGCAGAATGTGTTTCCTTAGGAAAGCATGAAGGTGAAAAACAAGTGATTGATGAACGTGACGTAGACATTTGATCTGCGTCCCGGTCAACTGTCCCAAAGGAGAAGTCTCGGTAGCCTTCGTAGTGCGATGCTACCGTGGACCCGTCGAGCCGAGACTTTGAGAAGCAGCTGGCCCGCAAGCTAGCCAACCAGAGAGAGGTAGCTGTGTTGAACAAACATTCTTCCACAAGCAAAAGACCTTCAGGCTGACAGCGCCGGAGCCAGCTAGAATTCTCTTCAGACATACACTCCATTTATAGCACAATATTTATTCATTTATTTATTTATTTTTCCACAATCCTGAGGCTTCTGGTTAGGTTTTGAGACCACTGGTATGGAGAGCAGGTGCAGAACGTGATGGATGTCGACAGTCAGCTGTAGTGTGTGTGGTGTGTTCAAGGACAAGTTTTAGCGGGAGACGTCAGGTGAGACAAAGACCGTCAGTCTTAGTTGGTGCTAATTCTTCAAGGCTGGCCTGGTGCGTCCTGGGCTCTAGTCTCATATTCAGTCTTAAAATCTTATTTTTATTAAAACAAGGTCAAAAATCTGCTAGTGGGATGAAATAATCCCACTCGTTTCCAATGCCAATCAAATGTCATTTTCCCGATACTTGGCTGATCTGCCTTCTTCTGCCTTGTTTCAACATATTTATACTTGTTCCCAGAATCCCTGAAAACGTGAAACTTCACTGGGAACAAGTGGGATTATATCATCCCATCTGGCAGATTTTTGACCTTGTTTTAAGAAAATATACTTTAAAACTGAACATGAGACTGAGTGAGTTGGATGGATGTTTTTTGCAGAGTGGGAGAGAGGCAGCAGCAGACTGGGATCCCACTTTGCTGTGTAAGGCCTGGGTAAAAACCTAATTACTTGTGTCTGCGGGAGACGGACGCGTTTGGCTCGTCAGCAGAGACCAGCCAGAGATTTAGGGGCTTCGACGGCGCTCGGCGGCACGGCTGCAAGGCATTCTGGGAAGTCTGCACCTGTCAGAGGACCACTGACAGCTTGTCCTGCTCTTGTTATACAGCCATGCGTGATCCCTCCCATTAGCAGGCCAATGACACAGCTGACTTGCTGTCTGCCGGGGGAGGAGACATGTGGCCCTTCAGCAGCCATGATGCTCCTGTTGAGCTCCAGTTTGGTGCATGAAGGCCTCGTTTATACCACTCACTACTGTCTGATTGATTATGTTCTATCTATCTGTCTATCTATCTATCTATCTATCTGTCTCTCTGTCAGTCTATCTATCTGTCTGGCGGTCAATAAATTTATTAGAATCCAGTTCATAACGCTTTTATTTTCAAAATTTATGTATGTTGTCTTAACAGAGATTCAATTCAATTTGATGGTTGATGATTGTTTTTTTTTCAAATGATTCAAATCAATTCACATTTGTAAACTGCGATTCATGGCGACGTTTCAATTCAGTACTTTTAGCCAAAATTTTATATCCATTAAATAAACAAAGGCAATGGAAGATTGTAATTTTCATTTGTGAAAAAAAACAGAGCAGAAAACAGAATGACTTTAACATAAATAACTTATTCTAATAAATAAATAAAATTACAGTTAGATCACCAAAACATTGGCTTTTTTTTTTTTTTTTAAGAATTGTAAATGATTTGATGCAAAGCATTTCATACTGACTGAGGCTGAAGTCAGTGGGATTCATTCTGTTTATTTCTTTGTTTATTCAGATCAACGCAGCTGAATCTGCAGAGTTTATAGTCAACGCCTCCATGCATTGAAGGCAGTGTTGCGATCAACAAAGGCCACAGCCTCTCTGGCAGAGACTGTTTGCAGTGAAAATACGACTTGTTCTATCTCTCCATATGTTTGTTTGTATTACTTGTTCTCAGCGGGAACCTTAAGATTAGAGAAGTGGGCTTGAGAGAGGGGACGCTGTGGGTTTGAATCCCCTGAGGGAAATGTGGGTTCGGGAAGGGAATGAGTGGCACGCTCTCCTGCCTGATTGCCCTTGAGCAAGCCATTTACTCCTCTATCTGCTCCAGTGGAGCTGCTCAGCGCCCAGCAGCGTGCTCAGCCTGTTGTGTACAGTATGTAACTCTCCTTCTCTCTGCAAATACTCCGACAGGCCGCTTCTGTAAACAAGGATTTGTTCTTTAAGTGCCTGCTAAATAAATGTTTAAAAAGCATTGATTTTGTCTCCTGCCAGCTCCTGTCCCTGCTGAAGGCGGCGTTGCCCATCTGCACCGTGTTAAAAGTTGCCCACGTATCACAACCTTGAAATGTACCACATTAGTTTTGGTCCAATTTCACTGTTGGTTGTCAAAACTTAAAAAAGCTCCACAGAGGGGTGGAGATCTTCTCTGCAAATTCACTGCTCTCAGCACGCGTTTCCACCCAGGCGACTCACTTTTGGTTTGACCCTATTGTCCAAACAGCAGGGGACTGTTTTTGGACAAAGACATCTGATTTCAGAGACGCCTCCTGACTCCATGGGTCACTCACTGCTCTGTTTGTTGTGACAGCAGAGGCCTCTGTGTGTCTGTGTGTGTTTAATTGGAAGTCTGTGTGTGTGTGTGTGTGTGTGTGTGTGTGTGTTTCCCCAGTAAAAGCATCCTGTTATCCATCTATCTCTCAATTCCACACACATTTAAAAGGCCTGCGAGCAGCTATAGCGCAACATTTCTCAGCGTTTCTTATCTGCCAATCACTCCGTCCTCCCACCCAAATGCTTCACATTCTCAGACAAACCCGCCTCCTCTCGGTGTTCAAATAGTGGAGGGCAGACTGATAATTGGAAACCCATGGCAAATTGACCGATATATACAGAGACTCATGTGAAATAGATCAAGTAAAATCTCGCTGCATGCCTCTTAGACTGAGAAAATATAACTTGTAAGAATCCAGTTTGAAGACTGACTTCAGCATGAAGTGACATTTGGTGGATTTGTGCACCTCAGATGCCACACAGGGCTGTGACTGCATACATGTTCAGCATTCTTTGCGTAGTGAGAGTGGATTTCCTTTACTGCAGCAGTGTTATTTCCGTCCTGTACCCACTGACAGAAATCTGTCAAAGATCCATCAGAGCCGTGCATGTTGGCATAAATTGGAGATGAACTATGAAGCTTCAAACGTGTTGCACCATGACGACGGCGTTGGTTATTTCGTATATTAGGTAATGTGTTTTCATAGTAAATTTTGACTGATAGATGTGCCGGGTCTTGGACTTTGTTTTGGGATGTGACTGAAGGCTTCAGCCACTGCTGTGGGTTGCCATGTTTGATGTCTTGTTTTTGCAACATGCGTGTTGTTTTTCTGCTCTTTTGGCCAGCACTCTCTTGCAAAATAGATTATTAATCACAATTAGATTTTTCTCTGTAAAATGAAGTTAACAAAGGTAGTAAATATATGAAGGTTAACAAATAAAGTTAACTTCACGACAGCTAATTCTGTCAGCTAATCATAAATCTCAGCAGTCCCTCTGACATCAGCCACGGTTAGTTGCTAAAACACATTTCTGCTGCAATTTCAGAGCATTAATGCTAAAATGCTAAGATTAAGATTAAGATTAATGCTAAGATTAACAATATTACATATTCTCTTTCTTTAATTTATTTGAAGTTCTCTGACTTACTAAGCTCACATTATCATGTATCAATCAAATTTTGCTATGACCCACAAACATTTACTGGTAAACCAAATAAACTGATGTCAGGGTTCCTGCTGAGGTAAAGTGGATGGACTTCCCAAATTGTGCTGCAGAGTTTATAATTTGTCTGATGCAAATGGCTCCAATGTGTCTGACCTTTCCTTCATTATTTGATCCTTTACCCATTGCACTAAATTAAAAGGTCAAAGGGAAACAGTAAAATATGTTTTTAGAGATTTTAACTATTATCTAGATGTATTTTGAGATAGAAAATGATATTAGACATGTAAGTGCAGTCGATGAACTTCATTGGATGTTTTAATGTTCATCTTCATGTATTCAGATGCACTTGAGAGCTGCAGAGGACTGTTTTCTGGTAACTGTGAAATGTGAAGCAGGGCAGTGCTTGAAACGAGTAAACTTTCTCATTCCACTTTCCCAAAATAAATGAAGGTCAAAAAAAGAGTGAGAGAGAGAAAAAACAGGAACACTGTTGATAGGCCAAATTCTTCATGATCAAAGCTTCTTATTTAGGCAGCCACATGTCAGAAAGTAAAAACAAAACTACACTGTTTAGTGTAGTTTTATAGGTTTTTTTTGTAACCATTCCTTTGATATTAAATGAGTAAACAAATTCCACCGCACACAAAGGCAGTCTTGAAAATAGAAGCAACTGCCCCATATGAGGAAAAACAGCCTACTTTACAGTGTAATTATATTTTCTCACTTTTAATTTCTGTGTACTCCATTAAAGAGAGACTCTGAGGCAGTGCCATCCTCTATCCTGGACCTCATCCTGGTTCTCCTGGTTCTGGTCTGTACCCGCCTCTGCTGCCAGCGTGGACTTCAGATTCTGACGTCACTGATATGATAATGATGATGTCCTTTGCCTTTCGAGTCGAACAATGCACGCTTGTGAGCTGCACGTCGGCTTACGAAACCCGGGCTTCGTCACACATGCCTGACATGCCACTGAGACGTGGCAGATTGCTGGCAAAACTTGGGCTTCATTTGTATTTTGTCAATATTCAGGACTTGTGACGGGTGAATCCAGCAGACAGGACGACCTTTCGCTGTTCCCGTCACATACTGCGAGGTAGTGATGACGTGCAAACATGTTGCTCTGAGATCCTGTGAAAACAAGCTTGGATCAGGCCGAGGATTCACTCCTCTTTGCTTATATTTGTGCATTAATCATGTGACTGTTTGATTTTTGCTCTCTGTGGGACTGGCATACTGTAAAAAAAATCTCCATCTTAAGCCATTTTGTCTCATTTCTTTGAATCTTGTTTTTCTTCAAACAAGGTCAAAAATCTGCCAGTGGGATGAGATAATCCCACTTTTCTTGAATCAAGTGTCATTTTCTTGATCCTAGTGGGCTGATCTGCCTTATTCTGCCTTGTTTCAACAGATTTATACTTGTTCCCAGAAAAATTCCTTAAATGGGTGAAACTGCATTGGAAACAAGTGGGATTATCTCAACTGACTGGGAGATTTTTTTTTAACCTGTTTGAAAAAAAAAAAAAAAGATTTTAAGACTCAGTGTGAGACTTTAACATGTTTTTTTTGTTTTTTGTTTTTTGTTTTGCAAAGAGTTGGAAGAAACTTCCTGGTTTGTGCCAGCAGTTCTGGGCCGCTGTAACTCAAGGGGACAGGAGGGACCGTGGTGGTTCTGTCAGACAGTCCATTCAGCATCAAGCTTCATTTCACCGTGAGAGGACGTGTCTTGTCCAAACTTTGGCCGCTTGATGGTCATGCTCATGAAAGAAAGTCAAAACTCCCACCTGTCCTCTCTTGCACCTGATTGGACGAGCACACCCCTCTCTGGCCTGCCCGTGCTTTTTTGCCTTAGGGTTGCCAACTTTGAAACACATGGCTGCTGCTCAGAGCAAGATATCAGTTTTCACCAAAACTATCTGTCAAAATCGGTTTCTACCCAAATTTTTGAAATATGCCCTGCAGTTGCTAAATCTTGCATCATCTGCAACACCTAGTTTACTCAATTCCACACAGTGCTGGTGAGTGACGGGAGGAGTCAGCTTCTTATGATTTGTAAGAAGTTAAATCCAGTTCACTTTATGCAGATGTCAGGAGGCTTACATGTCATGCCTATTTCAGAACCTCAGTGCCTACCAGCATGCATTGCATGCAGCCTACATAGACATGAATGGCAACAGGAGAAATTGGGGCTTATATGTGAATGTGCAGAGAGATGTGTAAATGTTGTTTCTGCAGATTAGATTTAGCACTGGCTGCAGGTTGATAAAAGTCCCAGATTATTTAACACCCTTTAAACAACTCTTACTATACTGTGGTAATTCTGTATTGATCTAGTCTGAGACATCGCCGTCCAGGGGATGAACAGCTCCAAACACATCACTTCTCTGCAAAAAAAAAAAATCTCCATCTTAACAAGTCATCAAATCTCATATTCAGTTTAAAATAAGTGAAAGTGAAAGTGTAGCTTTCTGAAAAACTACACTGCAGAAATATCCATCTTAATAAGTTGTTTATCGTCATTTGAAGGCATAAAATTTTTCATTTCATGAGAGTCTGCATCACCTTTTTCAATATATATCGTTCTATCTCAGTGGCAATTGAGATATATTGCACTGAGTCTTTCTTGTACTGCCTACTATTCTTTTAAAACGATCAAGGATAACACATTAAAGCTAGAAATCTTCTTTATTTCCTCCCAGTGTGCTTGCAGTTGATTTTCCGCTTTAAGTTCTGTCATTTTGTCAGTTCATAAAAGCCAAACAGACCTCAATTAGCATAAAGGTCTCAGTTATCAGCATAACAGAAACTGAAGGGTGAGAAGACTAAGATGTGGAGCCCTGTGTTGATCTCATTTGCTCATTCAGATGTTTTAACGAGCGTTTGGAGCGCTTTAACAGCTTCACCATCACAACTCACAGCCGCTCCCTCCTGCTCCGTCTATTCTGGTATAAGGTTCACAGGCCATATGTCCTGGCCTTCTCCCCTGCACACACACACACACACACAGATTCACACTCAACATTCATTACACACGCACACTTCACACTCACTCACACACACACACACACACACACGTCTCAAACATATCACCCACAGGCCTCCAGAATACATCACCAGATGGTGTGAGGAACACGGTGGATTTTGACTGCGGAGCCAATTTGCTGAGGCCGACTTCCATGTTGTCAATACTGTGAGAGGCTACTCCTACACAGCAGATCCAAATGAGTTCAGGCTCTCCAGAGTCCGGAAACTTCCCTTGACTCAATTTTTTACGCTGTCTGTTAAAAAGAGAACTATTTTTGGTGAAGAAAGAAAGAAAGAGAGAAAAAATAGAAAGATAGACAGAAAGAAAGGAGAAGGGGTTTACAGAGGCAGAGAGAAACTGGGAGAAATAATTCATTTTGCCCTGCTACCTGGTGGGCACATGGTCCTTATTCTGGCTGCATTCACTCTGAAAAACATTTATCAATCAAATCAAATTCACAGGTCACCTGACATTGGTGTCAGGTGACCTGTGTCTGGTGGCCGTCCTGCAGGGAAAAATTGTGTTTCATGGTAAGAAAGCATTAGCCTAAAAACATGCAAATAGGTACAATGTGTGTCCAGCAATATGTTAAAGAAAATATAAAAAAGTGACGTTTTCCCACTCACCTCTAATGCAATCCACCCATCCAGACAGTTGTCTGTGTGATTTGGTGAGGTTTCCAGTTGGCCTTAATTTTCCCAATAAAAATGGGAGTGGAGGGTCATTAGTTCCTGGAGCTCAAACCACAAACATTTTTCATGTGAAAAACAATGATGACATGGATGCCTGGTATAAAACCACCACCCTGAGTTTTGTTGGGAACTATTTCCTGCCGAAAAACACCTGCCCAAGGAGTATGAATTTGAGGCAGATAGATGGTGAATAGATAGATTGCACTAGCAGTAAGTGGGAAAATATCTTTTTTGTATTTTGTGTATGATGAGAAGATTTGAAGCATCTTGCAGAAAGTTCAATATTTATTTCAGCTCTCTTAGTGCATAGAGGAAGCACACAGAAGGCAGGAGACAAATCAAGTCTCAATAAACAAGCATGCCAGCATCAGCCCATGTAACACGTGTCAAGTCTGTACCAGTCAGCACTCTTCCTCCTGAGGAAGAGTACCAGGCAATATCAAAATAAAACTGTCTTCCCAAGCAATGACAAGTACAATTTATATGAAACTGTATACAAATGAGGGCATGATGGATCGAAATCGGGGAACAATAGAGTGATGAAGTGAGCAAAGCCGCAGGCTCTGGGAGAATTTTCCCATTGTTTTTCCCTATTTGGTTTTAGAGATCACTGTTATATTACTAAACACAGACTCACAGGAGTCACTCGGATAAACAAACAGTACTGAAGAGTTATGTTATGGCCATCGCTTTGCTTCTGAGAAATGATGTTTTTCTTTTGGTTCTGAATGTCAAAATGAGCCCCAACCCTTTCTATGGTAAAGACGCCAGGTAAAGCCGCAAAATATATTCAAATATATTCAAATATATTCAATGTGTGTGTGTATTTCAGATTGGTGGCTGCAATCAGGAATAAAACGCAGCACCATGAAATAATTCAACAGCGTCTGTATAAAGTCGACTACAAAGCCCAACTTCACCAGCACGGGCTGCAGAATTTGGAGCTCTGTGATTGGCTGTTTCTTGAGGCAATGCACTGTGGGCCTTGCAGTTGACTTCTCTCCTAAAGTCGCCATATAAACACTCTTAACCTTGGATTTTTTTTTTAATGAACCTGCATTATTTCAGTGCAGCTGCTGTTTTTTGTGCTGATGATTCAACGAGGAGAGTTTCATGCTCGTCCAAACAGACCGTCATGTAACACTGCATTTAGGAAAATGAATGGGATTTTTACTCCCAGAATCCTTGCCATGTAATATAAAGCCGTGCACTTCACAACTCTGTGTAATTTAAGCACTTTCATTAACCAAAAGAAGAGAACGAGCTCTATCTTGTGCACCAGCAGCACCATCCATGTCCTCAGTGTAGTGAATCATGGCTTCAGGATATATACTGTATGTTTAATTCTCCTGTCCTGTGCTCCATCAAAGACGCCATCCACAAAACTTCAAATGGGTTAAAATTGACCGTCATTTTCCCCCACTGCTTGGTCTACTTGGTAGATATGTGTGCCTTATTCTGGCTGTGCTCATTCTGAAAAACATCCATCAATCTAATTCATAGTTCACTTGGCATTTCTTCAGCGCTCCCAACGCTCAACATTCACACAGGCTCGGCCATCTGGGCGCTCTGTGAGCTCTCCTCAATTCTCCGCAGCTTGAGGGAAGCTTTTCTCCCTCTAACAAGAAGCGGGCTTTTCACGACTTAACGAGAAGCAATCTTTTTCTATAAGAAGTGTCTCAATGGCTCTGTGTATCCACTACCCGGCGTGCCAGTGTTGGTGGCTGCTGCTACTGTCCAAGTGAAAATAAACAAGCGACAGAGGAGCCCCAGTAGAGTTTCTGTATCTCTGAATAGAGCATTGTGGATTCAAACTGTATACAGAGGAAAGGCATTGTACAGGAGCCAGATGGGTAAAATGTAAATGACTGTAGCATGTTGGACCACAATGCTGCCCTACATTCAACATGATTAGGAATATAATTATTCCAGACAATACTGAATGACCCACACTTATGCGGGCAATGCCACCACAGAGCGAGATGTTGCTCATTCTGTGATACATGCCGTTCCCTCGTTCTCCTTCTGCACCCTGCAAGAAATCTCCATCTTAAGTCGATTAGTCTCATATTCAGTGTTTTTCTTCAAACAAGGTCAAAAATCTGCCAGTGGGATGAGATAATCCCACTTGTTTCCAGTGCAAATCAACTTGTTTCCAGATTTTTCTTTTCTTTTCTTGTCATTTTCCTGATCCTAGTGGGCTGATCTGGTGTACTTTATTTTACCTTGCTACCTTAAGTTTTTATTTACTTTCTACCCACTTTTTACAATTCTTTTCTTGTCTCACCCTTTTTATTACTATTTTATTTTCGTATTTTAGGCTTATTCACCTTTTATTGGTCTTAACCCTGCATCCAGTGTTTCCTGAGCTCCAGTTGTTGAGATAGCGTATCTGCTGCTTCCTCAATTTTCTTTTTTTTTTTTTAATGCCCCTGTCTTGTTGAGTGGTTTATTGTAATTTCCTGTTTTTACTATGTTCTTTTTATTGTGTGAAGCACTTTGTGTTACATCTGTTTGTATGAAAAGTGCTATACAAATAAAGTCTGATTGATGGATTGATCTGCCTTATTCTGTCTTGTTTCAACATATTTAAACTGCATTGGAAACAAGTGGGATTGTCTCATCCCGCCGGCAGATTTTTATTTTGTTTAAAGAAAAGAAAAGAAAAGAAAAAAAAGATTTTAAGACTGAATGTGAATCTAAATGACTTGTTCAGATGGACAGTTTTTGCAGTGCGTATGGGAAAATGAGAATGTTGCGTCAGACTGAATGCAAAAAGCAGGCAGTTTAATGCTGACTTACTGACAGGTAAATACATTCATAATGTAAATACATACATGCATAATTTAAGAGTTTTTTTCTGAATCAACTGGTTCATCTGTTGTTATGTCAAACAGAATGAACCCTAACAATTCAGAAAAGGTCGGGTTCTGCATACAGTGAATGTATTTTGCCAGGAAGCTACTTTAAGTTAAAAAATATCTCCAGACCAGAATATTCTTCAGGATTGCGATGCACAAAAGCTATAGTATGTAATTCTTACACTTTGTGTCATCAGTATCCATATGAAAGCATGCAGGAGCTGCTGGTTATGTGCTGTTCTAACAGCAAGGTGGAAAGCAGATAGCAATGTTTTATTCAAGTAGAAGTGTTGCTGTTCCAGTTAAAGTCAAAGCATGACTACTACTTGTCTAGAAATTTAATCAAGTAAAAGTAAAACCAAGAGCATAAGTTTCTGAAAAACTACACTGCACAAGTATCCATCTTAATAAATTGTTTTTGATTTTCTTATTTAGTCTCATATTCAGTGTAAAAATAGTCTTTTTTTTTTTCAAACAAGGTCAAAAATCTGCCAGTGGGATGAAATAATCCCAGTTGTTTCCAATGCAGTTTCACTTGTTTGAGGATTTTTTCTGGGAACAAGTATAAATCTGCTGAAACAAGGCAGAATAAGGCAGATCAGCCCACTAGGATCAAGAGGATATACTTGATTCTGGAAAAATTCTGGAAACAAGTTGATTAGCAGTGGAAACAAGTGGGATTATCTCATCCCACCGGCAGATTTTTGACCTTGTTGGAAGAAAAACGAAATTTTAACGCTGCGTATAAGACTACATGACTTGTTTAGATGGAGATTTTCAGTCCTATGTTTGTGTGCCTGTTCCAAACTTCTTCTCTAAAATAAAGCACTGTACTATACTATACTATATTTTGACATGGTTCTTGCAGATAGTTTGATGGGGAAGGATCAGCTCAAGCCTTCAGGGCGGTATCAGTTGTTCAAATTGCAGAATGGCTGTTTTCCTATAAATACCACATGCCATTGTACTTACAGCACGAGTCTTAGGTTGAAAAGTTAAATCTGCTGCACACAGAGGGCACTCTGAGAGCACAAACCTCCGGCAGCACTGGACAACTTGCACATCATTCCTATCACTCAAAATGAAAGTTAAATTGATATCTTGACCCTGCAAACATACCCTTAGGATTTGGATTCAAGTCTCTATCTCCATTAATTTTATAGTTATGGCTAAAAAAAAAAAAACCCATAATCATCTAATGGAAGAATTTCTGGAGCTGGATCTTCACCAAAATCTAATCAATTGTTCTGTTGCCTGAGGCTGATCTGTCTGCCAAATTTCATGGAAAGCCGCTCAGAAGTTTGTGAGATATCTTGCTGACAGACACACAGACAAACAACCGCGGGCAAAAACATAGAAGAGGTAACAACAACAGCAGTACTTTTACTTTTGTCAAATGCTTAATAGAGAAGAAGCAAAACGGCAGACTTGTACATCTGAAAAGTTGTGTTGCTTTAAAAATGACTTAACTACAGTAATGTAGCAGTAACTAGTTACTCTCCACCTCTGCAGCAAACACACCTACTCATCTGAAATAAATCGGCAACATCAAAGAAACTTTTTGGGGTCGTGTTTGGGGAAAACTGCCTTGAATCAAAACCCTGCAAGCGAGCCTTACACTGCAGAAAATCTCCGTCTTAACAAGTAATTTAGTCTCATCTTCAGTTTTAAAATCTTGTTTTTCTGCCTTTTTCAACATACTTATATTTCGGCATACTTATACCCCCCGAAAACCTCCTCAAACACATGAACCTGCAGTGGAAAGAAGTGCTATTATCTCATCCCACTGGCAGATTTTTTTTACCTTGTTTTAAGAAAAATTAGATTTCAAGATGGAATTTGAGACTAAAGATGAAGATTTTTTTTTATTTTTATTTTTTACAATGTATGCAGAGTATAAAGTCAATACAGTGCCTTTTGTATCTATTCTGTGTCTTCTCATTGATAATTCCTCCTGTCCTGGCACAGACACAACAATGGAGGACGACATGCTCTAGTTAAAGAAATAAAACACTAAAATCACCACCAACGTCGTTCCACTTACTTGACCCCTTTTTTTTTTAAACTCTTGATTTCCCTTAGAATCACTGAGATATAACACTGCGTGCCATAAAAGGTCCATAATAGTGTCGTGAAAAGAAGTTAATGTCAATATTCATTGAATAGAGAGCATTCCTGCAAAACACACAATCTCCAGCACCTGCTAAGGCTGCAGAGCCCACTTTAGGCGATAATTGCATATTGGTGGTGGAGGGGAAGGAAGTGGCACACTGTGAATCGCTACCTTAAAAGAGGTTGACAGAGCAATCTTTTCTGAAATGCATTGGAGGAGCGCTGAAGCACGCTCAGAGAGAGGGAGGGAGGCGAGGGGCGAGCGAGGGAGAGGGAGAGAGAGATAGAAGGCAGGAGAACAGCTTGCAAATGTTGCAGATCATTTTTATATTTCTCAAGGCGTCAACTCCCTATTGTCTTGCTATTGTGAATGCAGGCTATATTGCTTGAAGTGGTTCCCAATATGTGCCTTATTATTGGAACAGGAAAAAAAAAATGTTGCATGGTAATAGCTTCACAAGAATGAAATCAATCTCCGCGGTGAATTCTCACTGTAAAAATTCTGAAGTTGAGAAAACGTAAAAACGTAAGGCAACCAGCTGCACAGCCTTAACAAGCCTTCAGGGCTTGTTAAGTTGTATCAGCTTAAATTTGTGACTTCGATTCCTTGTTTACTCAAACTGTCATGTCAAGGTGAAAGAACTCAACATTACTACTGTGATACATACTTAAGTTTACTTTACTTACATTCTTAAGTAGCCGACTTGAAGTTGTTTGTTCGGTCAAATTACAATGACAGGTACACAGGACTGTGTATTTCTTGTTGAGCTAACTTTTATTTAAACTCAAGATTTGCAGTTAATGCAACTTTGGTGCCCAGAAGTTCAGTAAACTCCAGAATGCCTGGAGGGAATTTTTTTCTTTTTTTTAATATTACCTTTTTGGCATTTCTGCTTTTTTATTAGACAGTCACAGTGGAGAGAGACAGGAAAGGCTGAGGAGGAGAGAGGGGGGACGACCTGCAGCAAAGGGCCTGAAGTTGGGATTCAAACTCAGGATGCTGCGAGCAGGGCTCAGCCCTGGTACATGGTATGCACGCTTATCCAGTGAGCCAACAGGGCAGAGTGACCTCTTCCTTTCCTGTTCATCCCCTAAACGTCCACAGCATCATTCATGCCCTTCTAAGCACACTCCTCCACGGCTGCATCCACTCACTTTACGCCACATTTCTAGTTTGCTTCCAGAACCCTGCCTGCCCCCATCCAAGTTATTGTGATAATAACCTTTAGATTCAAATAGTCTTCTCAATGTACAACTTGCGCAAATGAGTTTTCTCAACTAATTTATTGAGTAAACTTGTTTTTTTGTCTTAGCTCAGCATCATGACCAAATGGTTGTTCAGTCCACTTAAAAAATGGGTTAGAATAACAATTCATAAGTTGGAGTTTTTACACTGCTG
>OMKZ01055588.1:4241-39703 GCA_900302535.1 Neoniphon sammara
ACTAGTGGAACAACTTTGATCAGCAGTGCTGCAGTGATGATGTGAAGGCGTTTGGAGTTGGAAATGAGCTGTTTAAATGGGAATGCAACAGGCCTGCGGTGTGTAGATGGGAAGATAAGCATGTTCCATAGCAGCATAGGAAATGAAAAATATAGCAATGGTGCAAATAAATAAATAAATAAATAAATAAGGCACATTGTGCAGCAAATGTCCATCGATCTCAGTCAAAGGCTGAAGCCATGTGGTGCCACAAAGACAAATTGAGGAAAATTATTGTTGCAATCACAGTTAAGAAAAATAGTCTTTAATGCTTTTGGCAAATGCCGTATTTCCAAACAAGAGGAACGTGATTTGATAGAAAAGAAGGACTGAGGCTACGGTTGATCAGAGTAGAAAATAGACAATGTGAGCTGCTTAAAAAAAAAAAAAAAGACACAAGGAAATTCCAATCTGTTGCAGAATACACAGGGTCAATCAGATTGAATACTGCCGCTTCTCAGAATAATCATCGCAAATGTCATGTTGAATCATCGTCCCTGAAAAGGCCAAAATGAGATTTGTTACCCTTTTGTTAGCACGCACGCCACACAAATGCACAAAACCTGTTTCACTCCAATTCTCATGTGGTCTGTTAAAAGCAAAACAAAAATTGTAATTAAACCAAAACCCATCCGTGACGTGAATTTGTGAAGAGCCAACTGAGACATAATTAATTCATGCTGTGTTATAATTATTAAGCCGGTGAAAAAAATAAATAAATAAATAAATAAAATAAACGGTGCTGGACAAGAAAAGAAGGCAAACACAAGAATAAATTATTCAACTCCAGCACTGATAGAAGACCTCAAAGCTAATGAGCCCATTGATGGTGTGTTGGTATGATGAATCCATCTGGTAAAAAGCAAATATCTGTCACCTTGTTAAGACCACCCTGAAAAAAAGGTCTGCCTTAACAAGTTATTTTATCTTTTATTTTGTATCACACAGTCATGAAATATTAATCTTCTTGAAACATGGCAAAAAAATATAGAAATCGACTGAGACAATTTCATTTGTTTCAAATGTAAATTGACTTCTTTCAGCACTTTTGACTCGTTACTTTGATGCTCGTGGAATGATCTGCCATGTTTTGTAATTCAAAAAAATTTTAAAAACAGAAGAATCTGCATTGGAAATAGATGGCTCACCTTATTACCAAACTTTTTTCCCACTTGCTTTAAAGAAAACAAAATTTTACAACTCAGTACTAAACTAAACGACTTGTTATAGACATACAACTTTTGCAGTGGATCTCTACTTTCCCCCTCTCAAGTGATTATGCTATAGTTCTTCAGGGAGTGCTTAAAAACAAAAGTGTCTGCACTCAAAAACGAAGTTTCAGCACTTTCTAATGCACAGCGGCATTCAGAAACGAACGTGCTCCGGCACTCGGCCTTCATTAGGGTTTTCTTCTGCAGCCACTTACTCGACAAAGGCCAAGTGCCAAAACGTGTTCATTCCTGATTGCCTCCACGCATTAAAAAAATAATTTAGATGTATTTTAGTAGCGTGAACTTTTGCTCCTAAGAATGCTCATGAGTCTGCACCTATGCTCCTCATAAATGTAGTTTTTTGGTGCTGAACACAGCATTGCTTTTTTTCAGGGAATATCTCGGCCTTAACTGTCAGCCCTCTTTGGGAGAGCTCATAATGAGAAAAATGGCAAAACGTATTTTTTTCTCATTAAATTGCTTTCAACATTCCAGCCACATGTTTGCTACCTGTTTACATCTTGGCATCCGTGTTCCCCTTACATCCATTCAGATGAGCAGGAAGAGTCAGCCATCATGTTTACAGGCATTCAGTGTGTTTATCAGTTCGTGTCGGTGTGCTCCGATCTGGCCTACGAGCCGGGCTGCTGCTCGGGCTGAGTGAAGCATCAGAGCTTCACGATATGAGGGGAAATCGATGGTGCATTTTGGCCCCTTGGGCTGAGAGCATATTGTGTCACCTTTTTAAATGAAAAATGAATGGGGGGAGAAATGAAACTCAGAGGGGTGGAACGAGCCACAGTAGAGGCTGTCGACATGATTCCTCCACCTCTTCTCCCCACCTCACCAGCCTCACCTCGGTTATCAGCATCACCCAGCACCCAGCTCTCTGCAGACATCAGGTCTACCTATGACTAGTCAGAGGAGCAGACAAGGGCATGCAGAGGTGAATTTACAGATAGGCCATAGCCCTCAAAGAACTGAGATTAATAACACTGTCACATCAAGGTGACCTGTGAAAGGACACTGAGGAGCCACCTCACTGGATGTTTCACCTGAGGTGAGGGTGTGGCTTTCAGCAAGTGGGCCTTAAGAAGAGATTTTCTAGCCTGACTTCATTGGGGAAATGACCATGATGTCTTAAAATGCAAATAATGTGCATTGTGCCAAAGCTGTCAGAAAAATGCATTTTCCAACACAAAAGGATGGAGGAGGAAGCACAAATAGAAACCGGCTGCGGGTTGCAGTTTGAGGGGTCAGTGTGGACACATTTGCCTTTAACTCTGAATATCCCGGTTTCATTCCCAACTAATGCCAAGAAATTGTGTACTGTTAAGTTTTCACTTTCGGAGTACGTTTTTATCTAATGATCAACAAAATCTTGCCCTCACCTTAAATTGCTTTAGCTATCTAAACCTAACTTAAACTTAAGCCTTAACATTAGCCAAAGTAGTTCGGGTTGCCTAGCCTTAAACTTAAAAAACTTAAAAGTTGCCAAAATATAACTGCTTGCCAACTTAACTGAACATACTAAATTGGCGTGACAGATTTGTGCCATTGTCACAATCCTTTCTTTCATGGTTGAGTGCAATGTGATGTAATTTGCATTCATAACACTTAGTCCCATATCATTTCAGTGAAACTGTGCTGGGATTTTCTTTTTGTTTCTTTGTTTGTTTGTCGGCTGACAGTAGTGTCATGCATTTATCGCACCTTGCATGAACTCACTAGCTTTGTGGGCTTTTTGTGAATGGTACACAACAGAGTGAAGCAATGTTAGTGTCTTCTGGAAAAAAAAACAACCTACCTGGGACGGGATCTGTTGAGGGAGAAGAGCAGAGGTGAAACATTCAGAGGGTTAGTTCAAGCATGGGATTAAGAAGGCACTGGGCACATGGATTATAAAGCAGACAGGATGCATTATTCCCATCACTTCCAATCAATCATCATGGTGAGGTCAGAAATTATTGGTCATGATAGTGAAAAGATAGTGAAGGTGTAATGTAGAGTATATTTCAGATAGATAGATAGATAGATTTACTGTAAAATGTAAAAACTGTAAAAATTCACTGTGAAATGAATGTACCAGAGGCAGAACTACATTTCCTCACTAAATGTGAGAAACACAAAGACATAAGAGAGACATATTTCAGTAAAATTGAAGGTTTCACAGCTGCCTTGACAAGCTTTATGAAGCTTCCAGATGAAGTCAGAATGCCCTTTCTGCCAGGAGAGAGCGGAGCCTGCTGCAGGCTGGCAGCTCTGTATGTTACAGCCTGTCACACCATGAGAGGCAGTGGGTGACACCAAACACATCACCTCCAAAACACCCATACACACACCTCACCGTCTCACCTCATTCTCAACCATTCATCAACTGATCCTTTTCATTAATGAACCACTTTCATGCGCGCGCGCGCGCACACACACACACACACACACACACACACACACACACACACACAAATCCAATGTCTGATAACATGAATTCTACACGTCCTTTATGATAAACTGTATTATACTTTTTTTTTTTCCCGATATAAACTGTATAGAATATATTACTGTAATTACTGCCTTATCCTGACAAATATATCAGGGAATATGTTGTAATACAATGTCATGTATGAATGTATGCATATGTAATGTTGATGCTTTAGCAACATTGTTTCATCAGCTTTCATGCCAATAAGCATACTGAATTGAAAAATAGAATAGAATAGATAGATAGATAGATAGATAGATAGATAGATAGATAGATAGATAGACAGATAGATAGATAGATAGATCGACAGATCGATAGATCGATAGATCGATAGATAGATAGATAGATAGATAGATAAGATAAGATAAGATAGATCAAACTCAGGTTTATAAATAAGTTGATGCTTGCCTTAAGTAGCACTAGCAATAAATACATCATATGCTATGGGCTGGTATCACAAAGTAGTGTAATTCAATAAGGCATGTTATCTGTCATGTAATGCTGCACAGCTTGATTTATTTCTCTACTCCACAGAGCACAGGAACAATATTAATTGCATCACTACAGGGATATGTTTTGATCAAAGCTGAATGTAGATATTATGTATATTCACATGCATTCAGCATTACATACATCCTTACTATACAGAGATAAGTTTAGGGCACTGAACACTATAAGAGATAAAAAAAAAACACTTATCCCCATAGTCAAGATAAGGGAAGAGAGTACTTAAACTATATTGCTTCCTAGATTATTTCCATTTCTGATGAACCTCAAGTCTCTGTATTTCAATATATTTACTGCTTGGTTTGAAAATTTTGGTATTCAATATGAAGTATGCTGATAGTGATGAGGCAATTTGACTACTTCAGCTATACTGTATCACTCTATAGCTGATTATCACTCTTCATAAACATCACAAACATCACAATCTCTCCCCCTATATTGTACTGCTCTGTGCTTTTACTCCCATAAATTATGAATAACACTCAAGGATTCAGACTGACTGTGCAGCAAACATTTTTTCCTTGTTGGAACTACTTTTGCACACTTTGTTGTGGAATTCACAAACTTTTCAAGAACTGGAAAGGATCTAATCCATTTTCCAAACTTTTTCAGGAACCCCAGAGACCCGCCCCCAAACACAGACACACGTACAGTACAAACACACACATACACACAAACACAACACGCGGCTCTGTCTTTGGCTCGGCCGCTCTGGAAGGATTGAAATGCCGACAGCCCTGGATGATGATGCAATAGCCAGCAACTGTCAACTTCATGGAATTACAGTAAGCTGCTTTGTCAAAATTTAGAGGGGCTCTATTGAACTCCAGGATACAAGCGCACCACTGGGATTAATGCGCGATTCAGTGAGTCTGAATGTCGACAAAAAAAAAAAAAATCCAAAATAACCACATTCTAAACTGGGAGGGCCTGTAAGATTAGGCTGCATAAACCTCCCATGCGTACTCGCAGGGATACGACTCTAATTAGGGCTGGCAGTGGATGCTCGCAAATATTAACGGCCAGCAATTATGCCGAAATTGTCTGCAAGGCAATTTAGAGCGGGTCTGTGGATGCCAGGTGCAGACAAAATCCATTCTCCTCCTTGGAAGGAACAACAGTGATTGACTGGAAGTCCAAGAGCCAAAAATAAATCTGGATTAAGCCGGCGATGGTGTGCTGCTGGAGCTCCATCGGTAGTATCTCTTGGTCCTGCCTGGTGTGCGCAGTTTTCTGATGAGCCACCAGACACTATTAGCCATCATGTTGATTCACTTGCTGGTGGGGTTCGGTGTTAGTGGAGTGGCTCTGGAGGTAAACTGTGCACTTCCAAAGGTTGCAAACTCAAGCTTTGTTAAGCAGCGACAGAAAATCAAATCTGACAGTTACAGACCCATGGGTCAAAGTACAGTGAGTTGTCATTCTGAAGAGACAGATTGCTCCCTGGAGCGTTTTGGCCAACAGTTTCACTTCATGCAGCTGCAACAGCATGAATACACATACATGCTACCACAGAGATAGAGCAAGTTCACTCAACATATATAGTTAATTAGAAGCTCTTATCTCTGTTGTTTTGATGCTTTCTCTGTAGATGCAATAGCTGGTAACTCTGATCGATTCCTGCCACCACCTGCCCACCTTTCTCTCCCTACTCCACTTGCTCTTCATACATTTCTACTCTCTCAATGAAGAAAAAAGAAAGAAAATCAATTATTTTTACACTATAATTCATCAAAAACATCAAAAAGGTTTATACAAAAAATTAAAACACCCTGTGACATTTTTAAAGGATAATAGGTTATTTTAAGTCCTTGCTTGGCAAAATTATACTTTTGTTAGGATGGCATCCAATACTACTGATGAACTCCAGGCAACGATTTTTTGTGCTAAAATGGAAATTCTGAATAGCATTTTGCAGAAGGAGCTTTCATTTCGGAGTTGGCATGTGAATGCAAAATACACCTGTGTCAGCTCCGGTATTAGCGAGCGGGGAAATCGGTGATTGTGTGTGAAGGGAAGACAAAGACCACCCCTAGTCGAGACACTCAACTCCACTCTGTGTCTTCAGGCAATATCAGAAGATGAAAAGAACACTGCTGATATTGAATCTGAAAAAAAAATAAAAAAATACAGGTAACACAAGCCTTGGAAAAATATATGAAAGGTAGATCAAAGCCTGTGTTGACCTTACAAGACCTGGTTCCTCTTTTCCTCCTGTAAAGTTATCCGGAACTTGTTCAAGAAATAATGCGAATTGATTTTTTTTTTTTTTTTGTTACGCTCAGCACTTGCAGACTGTTTGTCCATTAATTACTTATTATACAAAAAGGAAACAATGGCAAAGCTTTAACTTTGAAATGCACAACATAAAAAGCACCTTATGGCTTAGCTCTGCTCTTTGTGGAAATCACACATCACCGACGCTCAGAAACAGGGCGCTAGTTTAGCGCCAGTTGATGGTGCCAAGGATGACTGGCGACAGCTGGGCGCCTCTTACTCATTTTAAGGGTCATCAACATTTAATGTTACATTAGTGGCTTCGCTGGATCTCCCTTTATCTACTGCGACAGTGTTGACTTAATTATGCACAGCGGTCTCACACTCATCTTGGTCAGCCCTGACACAGAGAGGGGGAAGAGGGGGCGGAGGAAGGCAAGGGAGATCTGCTTTCTCTGCACCTTGCCACCTAAGTATCCCTGCTCCTTTGATGTGGATGAAAGCGACACATAGGACTGCCTGCGACAACGGCAGAGGCACATACACGTGCACCCATGCAGATACACACACGCACGCGCGGACACACACACATGCAGTCTTTCACTGAGTTGTGAAAGTAGGTCCTTCCTCTAGAGCTGAACCCCTTTGGTATCCCCCTTCATCTTGCTTCTTTGTCTGAGATCCCTGTCCCTCCCAGCAGTCTCTAAACACAGACACTGAAACACAAGCTGACACCCTGGATTACTGTCAGGCTTACAATACAAAGCCGGAGCCAACAGTTAAATGAAAAGTGCTGACAATCTGAGGCCTTGCCAAAAAAAAAAGTTAGAAACACTTTTTCCCCCCATTATGTTATCATTCCATTATTTCCAATAGAGACCGTGACTTTGAAGTTACAGAAGTAATATGGGATGACATTTTGTGAAATTCAAAGCGTTTGCAGAAAGGCAAAAGCTCGGAAATAACCAACAATTAGACGTGTTTGCTGCAATATGTTACAAGAATTCTGGTGCACACTTTCAGAAAAGCAGCTGTGAGTATGTGCATTGATTTCCTTCATGTTTTTATCTATCTATCTATCTATCTTGCAAAAAATCTCCCATCTTAACAAGTCATTTATTCTCATCTTCAGTGTTACAATCTTGTTTTTCTACAAACAAGATACAAAATCTGTCAGTGGGATGAGATAATCCCACTTGTTTCCAATGCTGATCAACTTGTCTCCAGAATTTTCTTGAATAAAGTGTCATTTTCTTGATACTGGTGGGCTGATCTCCCTTATTCTGCCTTGATTCAACATATGAATACTTGTTCCCAGCAAAAAATAAAAAAAAATCAAAAAAAAAATCCCAAAACAAGTGAAACCGCATTGGAAACAAGTGGGATTTTGAGACTGAATATGAGACTAAATGCCTTGTTTAGATGGATATTTTTGCACTCTATCTATCTATCTGTCTATCTATCTATCTATCTGTCTGTCTGTCTGTCTGTTTGTCAAATGTGTGAGAGGCACTGGAGGAGACGGAGCAGAGAAAGAAATGTGTAACTTGACCGGTTCTGCTCTACTTACATTGATGTCCTCCAGGTTCAAGGTGTTGAGGAGCTGATGGTTGCGCTTCCACAGTATAGGAGGCCTCCGCTCCCCTGTGATGGCGCAAGTCAACACGGCGCTCTGGCCGACTGTTACTGTGGTAACACTCACTTTCTGGTCATCTGGAAGAGTGAGCATGTACACTTCTGTTGAGGAGAGGGAGAAAAAGAACAATATCAGACTAGCAGAGGAACACTTTTGCTCAATTTCAGTTTTGGGACGCAAAGTTGAACTGTGAGAGTGGCTATACTTTAAGTTCTTCGGAAAACTTTTAATTTGAGCGAGTGGACTTGGACGACAGAAGAACATCCACCCATATTTCAAATTTCGATGCGGTTCTCTTTCTTCTGACTGAGTGGAACAAACCCTACGAGTTTCTGCTCCATGTGAGAGTAAATGTTTGCCCACATTTTTGTTTTAATGAAGCCAGAAAACAAAAACACTAAATACAAGGGCGTCTCAATTAGCTGTTGTTGTGGTACAGAGGCAGATGTGGTTTGTTTTTTCAGCTAAAGACGCACTGAGTCAGCAGGTTTAGTGCAATTTGCAAACTAATTGGAGGGAATTACAAGCTTTGTACAGTAAATATTTTGGATAATTTATGTCATGATGCTATAATGGAAGTTCTGGCTTCGTAGTTGGTCTCTCTGAGGACTTAGCCCTGTGTCCAGATTGTACCTTTCTTTTTTTAGCTAGCAGCACTAAACAGACACATTTCGGAAGCACCAGTGCTGCTGCCGGCCTGTTGACTGTTCAAAACCCATCTGAAGCATGCTGCTCTTTAGCTAGGAGTTGGAATATTTTTAACAGCCGTTGAGTGCTCTAAGAGCTGGAAAAAAACATGCTTAGCTCCCCGCATTGTTGTGAATGCCCAACAGCGCATCCTTTCGGTTGAAAGTAACGGGGATCAGAAGCCCGCGCTGTCAAGAGAGGCTCCCCACGGACACACAGCCTCAGACCTCCACCAGAGCCACCGCTTTACTCGGCTCAGCATTCTGTTCAACAAGAACCCAAATGCACTGTAAAATGTGGACAAGCGGTTTCAAAGGATGTTCCTGGATGTGACTGCGGCCTCTGCAGATGATTTCTGCTGAAGAATGGGGGCGAATTTTGCCAAGAAGAGAAAAATACACTGTGTGTTTGTGAGTGGCCAGCGTGGGCATGGTTAGTTAACGCCTATTGTGTGTCCAGTGCTTCAATGAGACAATGAGCACAATGTACACTGAACCATCTTTTGGTGTTGTTATGTAACGGGCGCTGTGTGAGAACGCTTTTTAATCTTCCTCTTGGGTAATGAGCAACGGAGCAAAAGGAAACAGGGACTCAATTTGTTCTGCTCCTGAGGGCATGAAATACAAAACCTAATGAAAGAGCAGGTCCGGCAGACAGTGTTCACTTGCCACAGACCAGAGAATAAGGATGAGCCCATTCAATTACAGCATGACTCCCGTGGCCCTCTTACCAATGGCTTCTGAATGCTTTTTTAACCTTCCCATTCATTCCCTGCGTTTGCCCCACTTGTTGTGTCTTTGAAATGTGAACTCGGCCAACCCTGCAGATCTGAGCCGGTCAGACCTGCAGCTTTGAGATAGCTCATATTTAAAAAACGTTTTCTTCAGAGGGAACCTCGGAGTTAAGATTTCTAATCTTTCGTTTGGTCCTCTGAAACCCCGCCTAAGCCCGGCCAAATCATTGCGAGGATTACATCAAAATTAAAGGATTAATGACACCCTTTTCCTTTGAGACTGAGTGGAGAATAACTGTAAGTGTAGATGATTTTACTGTATATCACATTTTTCATTTGTGCTTTTTTGGTCTGTCAAAATTGGACTTTATTTTTTTACAAGACTTTATATGCCGTGCAGTATATGTATATGCTATTTTGATTTTTTGCCCTTTGTGACATTCCTATTTGAAATGCTGTGTGATGTACACCCCTCCTCCCAAACACACACACACACACACACACACACACACAAGAAGTGTGCTAGTAAGCGCCAACATCCACTAGTGAGCAGTTCAGTCTTTCACTTCCTAAAAAGCCAACATCTGCTAATTCATTAGGCAGTCTCTTTCATTGGCTGATGATAACACATCTTGTGGCGGCTTGCACAGAGGGAAATTCCTTGTCATGATCATAACCTGTCACTCCAACTGATCTTGAAAGAAAGACGGGAACAGAGAGGGCTTTAAAGAAACACAGTAACCAATTTCACTGTAATTGAAACATTTGCCCCGTGGACATTAAAATACAACAGAAGTCATCAACTGTGACGTGTTTGATCAGTTAGGTGCTGTTTGTAAGTGACAGAGACGTCACAACAGCAGTCAGAATGGGTGAGAAAACAGAGCAAAAGTTTGAGGGGAGAGAGATTTAATAGAATCACAGTGTGAAATGTCGGCTTACTATTTCTACAGGGCCTCATTAAAACTTCATTTTAACTAATGAGGCAACAATGCATCTTCCTTGTTGTCTTCAAGTGGAGCTTAACCATGTTCAAAGGAATCTCTCTCAATAAAATGGCTGTTTCAGAGCTTACAGATACGTAATTGTCTTACTCTCACAAAGTTTAGTGATAATGAAGGGAATCTCAGAAACAACAAAGACATGAAGCTCATTTTCATAATTTAAAGCTGCACAAGGCAAGATTTTAATATACAAATACATCCGTTTTAACAGCATAATCACGAAGAGGGGCTGCAATGGAGGAGAGCATCTTAGTCCTCCTAATTGAGATGCCATAGAGTAGCTCTAAAAGAAATTCTGGTGTAAATTATATGTAGGAAGCGATGAATTAAAACTTAAAGAGCTGAAGTCCAAACGGTCTCCTAAACAGCAGGGAGTGCGACCTCTGCGACATGTTACGTGATTTCTATCTGTTCAACTGTTGCCTCCATGTGGTGTTGCCAACATGCAAAGCTGCAGAGAGCAGATTTAAATAGGAGGTTTAATTCTGGCTCATATCTCACCATGTCATCATCAAAATGTTGTGTACACTGTTAGCAAGCATAGAAATAATTGAAGAAGTTATTTTATGATTTCTAGTAACATGACCTGATGCAACTAGCAAAGCAGCTATTACCCGCTTATTTATAATTAGAGGAGATGCTGCAAGCAAAGTGTGGGTTTGCAAAACATAAGCAAGCCTAAAATGGAAGACAGAATGGAACTGACAACAAAACTTAAGAGAAAAATGGTATGAGAATAACAAAAAACTATAAATGTCAAGTAAGGAATATAAATTACGTTGGAATACCCCTGATGCAGAAAATGAAAAATTAAGGAAAGTGACTTCCAGCAGCCATGCATGGAAAATCCATGATCCTCCTCTTCCTCCCCTGACACTGATAGCATCATAGCCACCAGATCAACACCCCATGCAACCACTTGGCACTCTTTGTGGTACTGAGGTGTTGGTGGGGGTATGCTGACAAAAATCTCCTTCAATAATGTCCTCCCTAACCATTCAATTACAGCCCCCTTGTATCTTAATGCTTTCGGAATACGCTACGAGCAACAAACTCGATTTGCTGGCAATCCCTGGGGGGATAGAAAATGTGTGAAGTTATAGGGAGAGTTTAAAGAAGAAAGTGGGCAGACAGGCAGGCTCCATCATGGCTTTAGCTATTGGAGGGAGGGAAGAAGAGAGGGAGGTGCCAGTATGCGACCTGAATGAGAATCTCCTGAGATGGGAAGCTGGGTTGTTGGAGCAGACTCAACACTGAGTCCACCACCTCCTCTGTGGGAGATTTATCAGAGAACGAAGTGGCCTTGGCTCCTCTTTTTGGTCTGATTTGAAGCCTGTGGGGCTCAGCCCCCTGGGAGGGATCAACCTTCACCGTCCAGCCTGTAATTAGTGATTAACGGTGAAGTCCAGACTTTTGATTTACTCTGCACTGCGCCCAGAATGGGATGTTGGTCAGTGCCACGGCAAGAGGTAAATCACCTATTGCACTGGAAGAAACGAGCTTGTCAGGGAAAATAGCCTGGGCCTGCAGGACGTTGCATTGGGCCGGCTGCATGAAGACAAATTGCACCAAGGTTGCTTAGCCAACCCCCTTACTCCATCCTCTATCATGCTCTATCGCTCTCTTCCTCAAACACACGCTCCCTCCCTCTGTCTTTCTTCACCAGGTCTCTCATTTCTCTGTTTCCCTCTCCCTCTCTCTCTCTCTCGCAATGATGTTCAATATTACTGAGCCTGAATGGTTGTGTACCCCCAATTGCTTTGAGGTTGACATTTTGAAGTGAAGATAAAAGCATTTTCCCTGATGCTGGGTATTCACAAGCCATACTCATAGACATTCAAAGGGGAAAACCACCCAAAAAACAGAATACACATTCATGTGACTACGCTCTGATCTTGGATGGTTCAGTTGATATGTGCAAACTCTCTCCCAAAGCAAAAAAAAAATAAAAAAATACTGAGAACTCAGTCTGTCTTTGTGATACCAGACGACTGACTCGGTGGACTTGGTGAATATTTGACTAAGACAGAAAGTAACTTGAATGCTGAAACATACAGTGTATGCACTCCCCTTATTTTCCCAATGAAAATAGTTACTTTTACATTTTCGTCTAAGAATTTTTGATTCCTTTTGATTGTGGAACCACCTTTGATGTGGATTCTGAACTTTTACACTTACGCTATATTTATTTTATAATGTTGTAAACAGTTCCAAACCAAGCAAAAAAAAAAAGCATCCACCATGTCAAACTCTTGCTGAGCATCAATCTTGCAATCCCAGTGTACTGTATGCTTCCTTTATCCTACTTTTGGAAAAGATTTGTGTTTTTGCACAAGCCTTATCTAGACTAACCTGTCCAATATTATAGGAATAACAACTGAATTGTGTTTAAAGCTGTATTTTAATACGCCTAAAAATGTAGAAATTGCAGAAATTAGGCGAAGGGTAAGAGCATAATAATTGCCCCCTTCCTCTCCCCTCCCCCAAAGGTTATAAACATCAAGATGGCTGTAAAAGATTAACAAATGGCCTTACTGAGTGCATTACCTCTGGCTGATCTGCCTCAAGTCTGTTTCCAGAGCAGCTGTTGGGAGAGATCCTGAGGGACGGCCATGCATTAGTATGCAACACAGCCTAAGAGGAGCTCTAATTGGACTAATTTTATCACAGCTACCTTGTGGAAAACAACTAATGAAAAATCCCCCTATCTCACTGCTATGAGTAAATCATAGAGCAGTTACGCTACAGCGTAAGTGCAGAGAGGCAACGGTTTGATGATGCTATCTTTTACCTACATAACCCCATTCTTCTTCTAACCTTTATCAGACTGTGTGACTTGATGGTGATGATGATGATGATGACGATGATGATGATGATGATGATGAAAATTACGATTATTATTATTTGTTTATTTATATTTTGCTTGAAGTGAAGCCTATTCTGTATCATGTGGTTTCACTGTTGTAAGTAGCATCACATTTGGGTGTTTTTGTGTGGATGTGTGCTGACGTGTAAGTGTATGAGTGTGTGTCTGAATGTGAGTGAGTGTATGTGTGTGTGTGTGTGTGTGCGTGCAGGTGTGCATGCATGCTGAGAATAAGTATGTTTGCAGAGTGCCTCTTGGTTTTACACGATGAAACCAAAAGAGTTTAGCGCGCAGCCAAGTGTGTGTTTGTGTGTGTGTGTGTGTGTGTGTGTGTGTGTGTGTGTGTGTGTGTGTGTGTGTATGTGTGTATGTGTGTGTGTTTATGTGTCTGTCTGACTCCAGGAGTGCTGCAGGATTCTAATAGTATCGTACCACTCAACATCACAGCACACTTGAATTGCTGCACACCTCACAACAGCAAATGGTGCATACCAACACCTCCAACTGGTTGACAAGAGATGTTAAATGTTGAGAGCAGTGGAGGAATGCAGCAAGTTGTTTACACCGAAACGCTAAGCAACCCTGACAGCCAGAGAGGCACTTTGAACTGCTCTCATTCAGAACACTAGGGGCCAACATACATTTTTGGAGAGGCTTTCTTTTTGCCATGATTTATTCCTCTGTCACCCTGTTGTTAATTCATGTCTGGCATTTTTATTATTAGGGCTTCAAGCACGCAAGCCTGAAACCCTGCTGGTTCTGTTAGCATTCTTCTTTTTCTGCCCTAAAACGATCTGTACGTCGGAGACCGTGAGCCCTAAAGTAACCAAATTTGGCATATGGATTTCAAATCTCCCCTGCTGTACCCAGTTCTTCTTCTGATTCCTCTAAACAAACCGCTGCTCCTGCTGCTGCTGCTGGAAATGTAAAACACATCACGTCCTGTGTATAACAGGACGTGATGTGTGATGTTTTTATTAGGAAAAGGCTACTCAACACTGTGCAATAAGAGACACAAATGTGAATTTTCTAAAGAACTGAGTACAGGCAATTCACTGTTTTGCATTAATTGAAGAGCACCAACATGGAGATTTATTTACAAGAAAACATCACAGAGAATGTTGCTTTAATAGCTTTGCAAAGCCGTTTGTAAAATGGTTTCAGAAAGTGACATAGAAAAAAAAAAGTCAAATGTAACAACTATAATGAACCAGCTTGTTTCCATGAAGTGGACTCCTATAATTTCTACTACTCTTCCTGGGAAACAGAATTTCTTTAATGTGACCTCATGCTGCCCTAGTGGGCATAAATAAAAATTTCAACCAAGAAAAGCCTGACAAATTTTTCTACAATCCTGCTCCTTCACCTATCCCACTAAATAAAACTGTCTCTCTCTCCTTTACTGATTTCCTGTTGGTTTGCAAGAAATACATCAAATCAAGGAAGTAAGAGCACCATTTCATAATGTTCTTAATGAATGACCATGCAAAGATTTGGACACCTCTAGGCAGGGTGGCACATCTGTCTTGCTAACATTATTAGCTCCTTGATCAAGCCTACCTTTCTCAGCATCTGGGATCTTGTGCTAAAACTTGCTGCGGGGATTCATTTAGTGCAAGACAGATTATAAGGGCCACCGTATTTAACTCAAACCCCAATGCTTGCCAATATTCAGAGCAATTCTATTCATAATTTGAAATATTCATTGCATTGTGATAAATTGTGAAGTTAGTTTAATCCAGCATAAATTAATAGCTCAGAATTATCTGATCCAGGCAAATGGGATTGACTTAACCTTCTCATGACCTTGATAAAATGATACAACTTTGATAATGGATTAATCCTCTCTATTCCAAACTAAAGTGCTTTGTGTGCAAAATGTGTGCAAAATGTGTGCTTTGTCTGAGTTTCATAAAAGAAAGCTATGCAAAAAGATAAACATCACCCTTGAGTTAGTTACAAAATACAATTTGTCATAATGAGTTTAAGTTCAAGAGGGAAGAACAATACCCCCGTGGGAATTGTTGAGACAAAATTGGCCATTGCACTTGTACTTCAATTGAGGATCACTCAGATTGAAAAAAAAAAAGAGATTCAACTTCTTTTAAATCTCTCTAATACATTCTGTGGGTAGAAAAATCACACGTTGGAAAATGAGCCATGCATTATGAAACCATTTTAACACCACTTCTTGAAGCCTGTGAGCGGAATGCTCAGCAGGGGTTTTGACAAGTGAAAGCCTGAGTATCCATTAATTGTCGCTGAGCCATGAGCGCTGAATAACAGCAAACTTGCCTTAATGGAGGTAGCCTTCCCCAGGGGAGGCCAGGCTGTTGGTTTGGAAGTCTAATTATGATCTGCGCAAGTGTAAATCAACTCATTTTCAAGCTCAGCAAACGTTCTGCCAATACAGGGATTAGGCAACCCTCGGACACTCGTATGATTGAAGTTTGCTCTTAGTAATGACCAGGACTATATCTCAGGACCAGCTTTTCACTCTTGAAGTTGAAAGTGTTACATATGGGAAAAGAAAAGAAATGGTGGGTAGATGAAAAGAAAATTACTACTGGACATCCACAACAGAGAGAAACTTCAGTGTCACCACAGACCCTTCATCCATTTTCCATTTTCCATACCCGCTCATTTCTAATCAGGGTTGTGGGGCGCTGCAGCTTATCGCAGCATGAATTGGCCAGAAGGCAAGGAAACCCCTGGACAGGTTGCAAGTCAATCACAAGAGCCAGCACGCAGAAAAACTCCTGCACTCACACACATTCACACCTGTAGGCAATTTAGAGTCTTTAAGTCACCTGAATTCAACTGACATGGGTTTGCTCTGTAGGAGGAAACCCATACAGACACAGGGAGAACATGCAAACTCCACACATAAAGGGGAGCTAAACCCAGGACCTTCTTGCTTGAGGTGACACTGAGCCACCATGGAACCCCTCCACCACTGCCACCACCACCCCAGTCCCCCAGTTTTGAATCATTATGATGAATGTTGCTCCCTATTCCCAAATTTCCCTGCCATTGAATAGGTGCTGTAACAGTCTGAAATAGGCCTACTTGAACATTGGTCATTTGCAGGTTACATCACTGTGTGGTAATCTTTATTTTTACTAAAACAGGACATTGAATTCTACTCTCTTCCATCTCCCGAACAGTATTTTTGGTAACAAATTAGTACGTGTTATGGTGCTGTATTATTCTACTCGTGTTTGTTTTGATAATGTAGGCTAGTGCCGTAGAGACCAGGCATGGTCAACGAGCGTAATTCAATAAACAAGTACATGTGAACATCCCAATTAACATTACATGGTCTGGTTATTTTTCTTGTAGGCTATTAGGCTTATTAGGCTATTAAAACGAACACAGCCAACCTCGTTACTGCATGGTGGGGGCTGCTAACCCTAAAATAATTTCATTAGTCTGGTTTTAATGGGGAATTTTAGTGTCACATGATGGTCTAAATGCTGCTTCAAAGGCCTTTGCACCCTGACAGATAAAATGTAAGGACAAGACCTTACATTTGTATAATTTTGTCACGTAAAGAGAATATCATTGCACAATATCAGTTATTGAAAGCTTCGGTATAGAAATGCCATACTTGGTCTTGAAAAACCTGTATCGGTCAAAACCTTGAACCTTCATCTTCAACTCATGCAATCTGCATAAGGCCCACATCCACAACGAAAATATGATGGGATCACATTGCAATCAATCTAAGTTTCCCACCAGTCTCTCAGGAGCCTAATGGGCAGTTCAAGGCTTCCAGCCTCAGCAGAAATCAAAGTGCTGCATCTCCTGGCTGTGTGTTCTGTCAGGGGGTGTCAAGGTTCAGATCAATACCTTGGCCCCTGAGAAACAACACGCGGCTGGTGGTGGTGAGGGGGCTGGAGTAGGGTAGGCTGGGCGGTTACCAGCTACAGCCACTAGCCACAGAGCAGTTCACATAGAGTAGGCACTGTACTTACAAGAAAAGTGCATATAGGGTAATTACTGCATGTACAATGGCACATTATGTGATCCACTTTATGTGCTAGACACATTATATACTGTACAGTTACACTATGCATTTAAGATAACTAAGAAAAGGAGGGCAACTATTGTATTCATCATAGGGCTTAAGCACTTAAATATGCAGATGTAAACTCTGTAAAATTATTACTGCATGGATGTTGCTCTTATGCTCCATCCCCAAGAGGAACAAATATTTGGCTACCTTGTCGTTTTTCTCTCTTTTGAGCTGTCGGAAATGAGGACTGATCTGATAACTGGTTTGTAGAGTTTTGCTTTACAATATGCTCATTTGGTTGTACTGTGTATACAGTGCATGCAGCACTAATGCAGAATACATGATAACTGCATGCAGAGAGACATCTATGATGGCTACCACTGTTAGGTAACTACTGCTTCTATTAAAGTGCAGTACTGCTACTGACCCTTGTGCAGTGGAGCACATATAAGGCAGCTACTGTACTGTGCTTTCTGGAGGGCAGTGCATAAAGTTTAACCATAGCACCTATGTGGCTAAAGTACATATTGGTTGACTACTATACAAAAGTGTGGGATGTAACTGCTGTTCCTAGTGTAGTACATCACACAAAAAAAGCCTAGTGCCACACTATTGTATGCACTAGAGTTCAGGGCAGGGTCACTGCTGTGCCTCAGTTTCCTGACATGCATTATGAAGCTTGTTGCAAAGCTACAGATTTCAGTCTTGGTACTGCATGTTGTTGATGCAAATGTCTGATACAGTAGACAATGTCATCAATGCTATCATAATGCTATCAGCTTTACTGTACGGCAGCATTCTCCAACCAAGGGTTAATGAGACTTTTCATGATAGATGACACCTTATCTGTCTACCCATAATGCACTGGGCCATCATTCACCAAATTATTCAAGGATGACAATGGGCTTACTATCGGTAGCATGGCAGACATCATTCATATCTGTAACATCATCTAATTAAAAGACATCACTTCTGCCAGACAGTTTCCTTACTGCTAGCTGAAGCAAATTGATTCCCCCCCCCCAAGTCTTTGCAAGGAAGGGATGAATAATGCATAGACATTAAAGGCTTATCTCCAGCCCTGACAAACAACGTTGCCATGCTTTGAATATTCCACAAAGGTGTGCATGGGTCCATATTAGCAGAGTAGTCGGACAGGTGCCGTTTTCATGGGGAGTCATTCTGCATTTACTGCTGTTCGTCTCAAAACTGCACCATAATCCTGGACACACTGGATCAACGGATTTACTTTATGACGGTGCTCAGTTTACGACAGTGCTTAAGGTATTTGCATAGATTTTTATAGCTGCCTTTCAGAGATTATGCTGGCTATGAACTGAAAAACTATAACTCTGCAATGAACTTTCGCCTCAGGAACTATGACCATGCACCACAAGACTCAGAACTTATTCTTAGTATTTCCATAATATTCAGTGGCACTGTGCATTGGTATGTTGTTCCAATGCACTGCTGGTTGCTCAGCTACGGCTGCAACCTACTGCACACTGCACTGGTTGAATGCACATAGTGATAGAATGATTTTTGCTATGTATGCTTGAGTTAGATGAATATAGTCTGTTGCCTATTGCATGTCCTGGACTGTCTCCCTGCCCTGGATGTACAGTGCAGTTGCCCCAGTGCCCAATGTACCAGTGTTTACTTACAGAAATCATCATATAAGTTGCTTTACCACTGTAATTAAGATAAATTACTACTGAACATAGCTGTCAGCATTTCATTATTAAAGACTGTACACTGGACAAGTCAGATAAAAAAAAAAAGAAAAAAATAGATAGATAGATAGATAGATAGATAGATAGATAGATAGATAGATAGATATAAAGACAAATACTGAGAAATAAATTTAATTGAATTAAGACACCAAATAAAGTCAGATAGCACGTAATTTTTAAGCAAATTACTTGTTTTTACAGCGTGGAGTTTTTGCTGATGCCTATCCTGTAAATCACATTTGCAATATGCATATTCAATCCTGTGATTGCAGTTAAATTATGCACTGTCAGATGTAATCACATTAAGTGAACGGCTGTACACTGATCAGGTCAGATGAAACGATGTAGCTATAACTGTGATCTTTATGTGGAAGAGTACCAACACTTGCAAATTGGAGCAGGCTTAAAATACCCAGTAAAGCTGAACGACTTGTGATTTTCAGTCAATCCAATAACATAAAAAATAATGATGTTTACAATGAACCCTTTTTTTTACTCATGCAAATCTTATAAATGATGTTCTATTATTAACATAAGGGCAGGGTGCATACTTGGCGCTCTGGGCCATCTTGCTTCTTCAACTAAATGACTCTGCTTTAAGTCCCATGTTTTCCTAAATCCACTCTGCTGAAGTGTCATTGAGCAAGACACTGAATCCCCCCTGGCTCCAGAGCTTCTCTTCTCTACAGTGCTCTGGGGAGTAAACAAAAACAGAATTATCTCACACGGATCTTTTTCTTTGTAATACTACATAATATTTGCTAAACGAAAGATTCACCTGCTGACCTCCACCTCTGCACTGCGAGCAGCGATGTGTGTATGGAAATTATCAGTCCTGCCCTGCGTAGGTTAACTTGATGCGATGTTGTTTTGATATATCCATGTCTCACTGTTTTTAATGGGTTAGCTATTTTACTCCACGCCCATACAATTTCCCCATGTCAGATAAGTTCTATTGAACTGAAATATCTAATAGATTTGTGAGTCTCCTGAGGCATTATCAGTCATTCTTTTTTAACTATCTCATAGGCATAGTGAGCACATATCTCCCAACTTCAGAAGCACTCAGAAATGTGAAATATACTGTCGAGAAGACTCCAGCTGAGAACTACACTGACCTCCAAGTGTGTAAAACACTCTTATCTGAATCTGGCTTTGGGGGAACGGAGGCAAGAACAACTAAGCGCCTCAAGTCTTGCACACGATATTGTTGAGTCAAGCTGGATTGTTGACAGAGAGATGTAAAAAAAAATAAAATAAAATACTGCAATCACATCAAGCACATCAGAGCTTGGCTGAATCCCTCTGAAATGCAGTAGCTAGATACACCAGCCACAACAATTCATTACATTTGATGAAATGGCTTACGCATTCATAGTCATTTATTTATTTGGTCGGCTCTCCAGTCTTACTAATGACTAAAAATATTCAGAAGTGGCACATAAAGCTAGGATGAAAACGCGAAAAGGGAGAGAGAGTAAGACAGGTTGAAAGAAGCTCTGTCACAGGGGGAGAGATTTAGTCACATAAAATATCCCATTTCTGTGTAAGGAGTTAAGGCTGAAGGAGCTGGGAAAAAAACGACCTGAAAAGTGAGGAGGAAGTAACTGGAGTTAGTGCAACTCAACTCTTCAAGGAAACACAGTTCTCCCCAGATTGGCTGGGGTTCCTTTCTTGCTGTGACTTGCCAGAAGGGGTTTGCTCCCACACATTCACGCATGATGTGGAGAAAAGAAGACAAGACGAGACTCCTCCACTTTGCCATTTGCTCTCGTGACTTTTTTTTCTGTCTGCTGTAAAAATGCTTTATATACAAAGGGCTGATGAGATGGAGGTTGATTATGAATTCTCCCCCATTGCTGGATGTGTCAAGCCAGCCAAATGTCAGAGGATATTCTGTCAGAGGATATTGAGCTGACTGAAAATGTCAGACAGGGAGGAATCATGAAAGAGAGCAAGAGGAAGGAACAAAAGGAGGAAACTGGTGCACATGTGTTAGTGTTACTCAGATAGGGCACAGCACCTGTCATCATTATGTTGCCAAATGAATGGGGCTTTGGTTTGAAGCTATCTCAGTATTTGCCTCATGACCTGATTCATTTGGCACAGAACTCATATTCAAACCCTTGTTTATCCACCTTGCCCCTGTGGACCAAACTTTTCAGGACCTGCAACACAGTTGGCAACAGTCTTGAGCTCTCAATAAACCTTTGGCTAGATATCAAAGTCAAACACTATGCCAAGTTTACCATCACTGTAACTCTGTAATAGTTTGCGTTTCAAAGAAATCAACAGATTGGGAGATCAGATGTTAAGGACAAGTGAGCTGCTCTCCAGCTTCCGAAGTTATATGCAATCCAAACTTAATTAGACGTCATTTTCTTTTATGGAGCCCATAAGGTTCACATGTTTATGGCAGAAATGGTGTACACTTTATGCTATTAAAAGATAAGCTGGAGGGAGAGAGGCACGGGCATTTACAACAACAGAGGCATCAACAGAATGCAAGGATGGAAAATACACAGAAATAAATCCTGTCGTGAACTTGAACAGATTTCTCACGGTGTTTAGTCAAATAATGTGAACAGTACGCTTCAACAAAATGAACCACAGCAGGAGAGACGACAGATATTCACTGAGGCTCAGTGGATCAGAGAGTGAATAAAATCTGGCGATGCCTTTGTAACTAGTGTTTACCCTCCATGTTGTTCTGGTCCATGCAAATAGAAATGTGGGCAAGAAGACAATACATAGACTTTGGCGATGTATAGTGTATAGTAGGTGTACAGTAGTGCAGTTTATTCTTTTTCATGGTCACTGTGTTTGATAGCTTTACACTGAGATGTTATTAGTGACACAAGGTCTTTTATAACCAAAGCAAACTTTAAACTCACCGAAAGCTGTGTAAAACTCCTCTTTTGTCAGGCGCTCGTCGTCGTTGACGTCGCTGTACTTCAGGAGGTCAAAGAGGGTGCACTCGGATGTGTCCTTGGACAGGCCTTCTTGCTTGATGACCTTCAACGTGAGAATGCATTGATGTTCAGTCAAGTGGCATGGAACGTCCTTTCTTTCATGACTGTATTTAATTTTCCCAACTTTTTGCTTCACCTTTTTGTATCCAAATGCTCAATCCTGCTAGATGCTGAAAACGGTAGCGGCAGCACATACTGTTTGTGTTTGCTGTTTCTCTCCAGCATCCTGACATATGTGCTCATTCAAAACTTGCACATCTTCACACAGCATAATAATTATGTTAACGATAAAAAACATTTGTAGAGCGCTTGTCAAAGAGCTGTGAAATAAAAGGAGCAAAACAACAAAACCATAACGGAGTGAAGCCTTTTGCTGCCGCCAACTTGAACAGTGGAAAAAAAAAAAATAAATAAATTTAGTAATGAATAAAACAATATAAAATGCCAATTATTCTTCAAAACTGCACGCTACAGCTGGAGCCAGTATTTTCATAAAACACTTTGAGCGCAGAATGTGTTCGGTGTGCGCCGCATCAAAAGAAACAAGGGTGTAACTCATCCTCAGCAGCAGTAAAAGTCTCTATGTTTGAGCCATACTGTAGAGATGACTGAACCAAACTAATACAAATATAATAACAACAGTGAACTTTATTTGTGTAACACTTTTCAAAACAGACACGGATCGTGCTTTCTAAGTTCTGGGTGGAAGGAAGTTGATCAAACCTGCGCTGTATTGGCTGCATGTTTCTCCATTGACTGTGACAAGAGCTTACACACACACACACACACACACTGGATTTTTTGTCACAATAAATGGCGAAAAGGCCGCAAACACCGTGAAGCTTTTATCATCATTCTGCTGGAACATGATCCGTCGCAACACCCTCTACATGGCCCTGGCAGTTCAACATCCATCATACTAGATCAGCTGTCAGAAAGCTGATCACACGGGACGGCTTTATACATCATGTCTCATTCCTTGGATCAGTGCATTTCCTCTCCCAGATGACTTGCCCAAAATTTAGGAGTCACTTATAATGGCATATCTTTACAGTCTATCCTAAAATATTAAGACAGAGGTTTGCAGACACACACATAAAAAAACAAACAAAAAAAAAACACTCATAGCTCACTTGCATCTTTGGTAGCTTGTTTTGTTTTGTCTTATCCCCCTATTTTATACAGTATGTGCCTCTAAATTAATCCAAAACTAAAACTAAACTAAGAAGTTTAAAATACATCAAGTCCCTAAGGTTTACAGCATATAGTGAATTTTTGATACTTTATCCAGTTTTTACAGGGCAAAACTTATTGAAAATGATCTTGATGCCTTGGTTCCTCCTGGCTGACTTTGATTCAGCGTAATGTAGGTGGCCTTTGAGAGATATATAAGTGGTCTTTGAATCCTGGGCTTTGATGCTTAAACTCTTATTTCGTGAATGTTTCATGACAAGGCTGTATTCACCACACACAAAGTTTTCATTCCTCTGGTTACTTTAGATTCTTACAGTCACTCCTCTGCACTGAGTGATTATTCGACTGGCTTAAAAGGGGGCCACGGACGGACACGCTCGCTGGCTTTCACTGGACCCCTTTGAGCTAAATGAACTGAGACACATGATCAATGCAAAAACCGGCTGTAATGTTTGTTTGGAATGCAGCTTCTGCCTCTGTCAAATCAACGCTTCATTTGCAGAGGCGATGGAACATTGGCTGGTCAGTCAGATAGAACACCGATGTCACAATTAACAGTTACAGTAGTTTTTTTTTCCACTGTGTAACAATACAAAACCTTTAACAGCAGCACAGTATAGAATGTATTTTACTATTATGTAGGAAATTATGTTCATTTGAACTAGGGATGGAAAGATTTTTTTCTAATTAATCTATCTATCTATCTATCTATCTATCTATCTATCTATCTATCTATCTATCTATCTATCTATCTATTTATTTGTTTATTTTTCTTTGTGTTTTATTATTATTTTATTTTATTTTATTTATTTTATTTTTTTATTTTTTGAGGCCAATCCAGTATCTCTGCAGTGTAGTATTTTTGTAGTGTATTGAACTATGATGAGCTGAGGTAAAAGGGTTAAGGTTCAGGAGCATTGCTTTTAATAAGCCAATAAGAATACACAGTATATTTGGATCTTAAAGCCCCATTCGCTAAGATTAAAATGCAGACCATGTAGAATCAACCACAATACAATTACATTTAATACGGATATAATTTAGAGGCAAGTCTGCATGAATCTCATTTCATGAGTCTGCCGGACCAGCAAATTACGTCCATATGCAGCATAATTGTACCGTGGTTGACTCTACATGGTCCGCATTGACATCTTAATGAATATACCTTTAAACCAATGTTAGGGACAAATGAGAGTGTACTCAGAGTAGTCAGATAATTGTTGGCAAATCAGGCTGATTTATGTAGGGCCGCTCTCCTGTGACTGGTTGAAGAATGGAGATTTTAACAGATTTTGAGAGTCAAGTCAGTCATGAAAAAGTGTCCAAAAATAAGAGACTCAAAAGAAAAGCTATGCTACCTTGGAGTCAATATTTGATGCAAAAACCTACCATTCAACCTCTGCACAAAGTTTTTGGTCTGGATTCACCTAAGGCTTGTGCAGGGAAGAGTGTGTGCTATATGACCAAGATGATATAATCAGACTGCCATGCTATTCATTAACTGCACACAGTGGAAAGCATGCCTAACAGCACTAGTCAAAAAATAAAACCTCTTAGAGCCTGTCACAGTCATGCATGTGTCATTATTTTGCCCACATAATTATTATTTAAGGGGTCGAGGCATGCAAATCAAGATTGAGCTCAATTCATTTCCTCATTTGAAATTTTGCTCTGGCTATAGGCCTGAAATGAGGTGCAAAAATGTGCATATTGCCCTCATAATGGAAACTTAGTGAATCTGGGCCTTTATTGCAGCTGGACCTTTATCAATCACAGCTCACATCCTTTGGCGAGAAAAGGAAATTGCATTTTCTGAGCAATAAATTACTCATAACTTATATTCTGAAACACAGCAGTCAGAACAATTAATCTGCAAACACAAAAACTCATTAAAGACACAATTCATAATTACAGTCAAGTGGCCTATATGTAGTTGAGACACTGTCAACCCACTACCGGCTTTGTTTATAAAGTGATTTATTAGATGGATTAAGTTATTTCACTCTGAAATTTATTGTGGGAGCTTTCAATCCTTGTACAAACAGTACAAACACTGGAGCAAAACATTTAAAAGTTTTAAAGATTTGTCTTGTTTGGGATAGTATTATGAGGATCAGAAGTGCATTTGTCATCTTGTTTTTTGGATTCCACTGTAAACTCCAGTTACCTCAGAGCAACTCACAGTCCATTGATATTTTATTTCATGAGTATTCCAGTAATGCTCCAGTAGTGCTCCTTCTTTCCTGTGAGAATTTTTCTTGTGTCGTTGGCAATGTATGGAATGTGCCAACATTCCCATATGTGTCAAGGATAAAAAGGGGAAGAGGGCTAAAAGCAGCCCTTGAGGAACCCCTGAAAAGAGCTTCTCCATCTGGATGTTAATTATTAGTGACCAGCTTGTGGCATTCAAACACCTGGGGAGACGTAGACTAGTACAGCTTGGCTTGAAATAGAATAGATGGCTCCAAGCACCACCAAGAGGTTTGGAAATCTGCCTGGAGAAATATTTAATAAGTTTAAAGGGCATATTCAAATTCATATTCAGAGCATATTGACAGCATTATTCCAAGAAATACAGAACAACATGGTTTGTTGATTATGAATTTCACTTGCTAAGCATTGATGTCTCCCATGCTGGCGCAGGGCATCGCTCTGCATGTAAAAATATGTAAATAATATGAAAATTCTGCAAAACAATATCAATAGTTTTGAGAGGCATTTTAGGATGCCTTGAAGTCAAAATAATGAAATCACAGTAAATGAATCAGAAGAGCGCACTAGAGGAGAGGGCACAGACAAAGCTAACTAGTGTGACCCATGGATAGACTGGATATTAGTCGATCAGCAGCTCACTGACCCAAGAAGAGTGAACAGTAACAACTCTTTTTTGCTTACCCATATTAAATCCTATGGCAGCTACAAAACACTCTTCTTTGGGATGAGGCTTTTTGGTCATAGGCAGCAATCTCTCAGGAGCACAAGGCTCCTTTGGGCTATACTGTTTTTTAAAAAGATATGATGGCATTTGAGAGCATCTAGCTTCCTTAATTTGATGCATTTCCTGTTGGGGCGGGGCTTAACACAAACAGGCATCTTTCAAAAGTTTAAACCAATTGTTGATCAGTCAGGGGAGGAATTGAATTACCATTGAAGATACACAGTGTTCCAGGATGTAGAAGTAATGGAATTTTGATATAAATGTACAAAAATATCAGAATTTTGTAAATTCTTTGGCATTATTGTTATATATGTGGATAGTCTGGCATGGAAAATGGAAAAGTCAGGAAAGTTGAAAAAGTCATTTTCTTCTCACTGTGACTTCTACTAGCACCATGCACTGCAGCTACTAGACTAGAGGAAAGGATAAGAAGAAGAACACAGATGCACAAATATGGCAGAAATATGGCCTGAGCACACAGATGGTTTGGTTCACTCTCCAAATGTTGAGTGGATATTTAAATAAAAACAATGACTTTTCAGTGTTTTGTGAGAGGTGTTGCATAATGTCTTGAAGTAGGGAGTCCTTCCAAAATTCTGAAAAAAGACAGCCATTGCTTGATATTTGAAAAATACACCTTTTTTCATACTATTTTGTAAGTGACATACTTGAAATTCCTCAAAACATAAATATTGGATTAATTCAAGTTTAAGTTACTGTATTTTACTTTCATTGATTGGGTATGAGTATGTGTCTTATTTTTCAAATGGTAGTTTTCTCATTGTGAAACAAAACTCGTCTTGCGTTCTGTTTTCATACCTGTGAAAGCTCGCTGGCGTCTACATGACCGTTGTCGTCCGCGTCAAAGCGTTTAAACATCATGTCGACCAGTTGCTTTCTGGCGGCCATATTGTCCTTGTGGCCCCCGTAGATGTTGGACCCCATGTATCTTTTGTCATGCAGATCCAGAATCTTGTTTTTCAGCCTGCGGTAGTCACTCAATCTGCAATTATCGTCTGTGAAAGAAAGGAGGAGAGGAGCACTTAGGAGGAGGGAGAGAATATTTATCATAAACTGGTAACACACTAACAGGAGCTGCGAAACTATCAAAATGATGGGGCTTTGTTTGGATTACAGAAAAATATCATTTATATGTTAACAAGATATCTAAAAACAGATACCTCCTAAATGCCTAAATAAATCCCTGGTGCTGGAAACAGCACATGATTAAAGCATTGAACTTATGATTTCCTGTCAGTGGGAATTAAATTGGATAAAATGTTTCAAATCTCAACCAATTAGTACCTGTAAAAACTAGAATCCCCATGAAGACTCACATTATTAAACAATGAGCTGCTGCTCGTATACGGCAAGACCAGAATCTGAGCTTGTCTATGATTGTCTGCATCACAATAACAAATGGTAAGGATTATTTTCCCGAGGGGAGCGCGAACAATGACAATCTTGCAGCATTTCACTGCCACAACCTAAAAAAGCCGCATCCCTGTCAACACAAAGCAACTGACGAACAAATCCATCATACAAGTGTCAGGCAGTAACCCTGACAGCAACAGAAAACACGATGGTGTTGTATTTACAATCCGCCATCAAAGGCTGCAGATCAAAGGAGTCAACTACATGAAAGGTTCGGCAGAGTAGAGTCGAGGCAAAGAGAAAATAATGACTGGAACTAGCGGTTGACACGTGTCACATCAACTTCTCTTCGTTAGATCTGGAAGTGTTTCTCCCTTAATAATGGTTTTATTAGCTGATGTCAACCCAGCCCACGGGAAAAAACTTTGTTTTTCACTGAGTGCTGCTCTTCGGTTCTCAAGGGAGAAAGGTGACATCCCTGCCACATTTTACGGCGCGATCACCTACTCAGGAGAAAATATGGAAAAATAAATGTTGCGTGGTGTCTTCTGCAAGACAAATGAACTTTGTTGGGGTCAATCAGCTGAGAATGAGTTAGTGAGTGTTGTAATGAGATCCCCACACAGTAGAACCGGCTGCTCGCTGAGGGCTGATGACTAGTTTAGAAATATCAGAGCGACCCCAGAAACTGATGACATCTCTTTATTGGATGCCTAGGATCTCATTTTAGTCTTGCAAATTTCTTCCAGCGTTCCTTTGGCGAAACAACTTGAGCAATCAGCGAGTATTTAAATGAGGCGCTCGGTGTAGACTTCTCCCAGCACTGTACTCCAGAACTAAAGGCTTCCAGTGATGCCACCGAATCATTTTCATTTTCATCTCAATTCTGCGCGACCTTGTAATGTCTCAAGGTGTAGACATTTTTCAGCAGCATTGTAATGGAAAAGTGTTGTGACTGAGAGAGGTGTCAGATGGTTGTCTAGCTGAAGTTCTGATTGTGTACAGCAAGAAGTTGTGGAGTTTTCAGTGAGCTTTTCTTCTTTCTTCACCTTCTCCTGGGTGAGGATTACTGTTAGGAGGAATTACTGTAAATGAGGTCTATTAGAGAGAATTTACAAACCTCCTATTTTGGCCTCAGTTAAGATACTGGGATTATTGTATGTTAATGTTGGGAAGCTTACTTTTGAAGTGTAATCAGTGAGAGATTACAAGTTCCCCTTAAAATGTAATACGTAATGTAACTTTTTGATTAAAAAAAAAGTAACTTATTACATTAGCAAATGTTTTAAACCAGGTAATAAAGCTGAAAAGTACCAAAAGTATATATTGAACACAGGCAGTGCAAACCTCAAAACCTCATATTTTGATTTTAAAGCACATTACCCATGTGCTTTCAAATCCAAAACAAATCATAAGTGTGTAGATCACAAATAATGCAAAATGTTTGTTGGAGCAATACACATCGCATACATAATCATTTGATTGGCAGGTGAGGAGTGCTGTGAATCCAAACATGAGCACCAATTAAAAACCACACTGAGAATTTGAGCAAATACAGCCAAGTGAATGGAGACAGCCCAGACTAAGTAGAGACAGCTCCAGTTCGGTGTTAGACAGGCTAGCCTTGACAGTATGGTGCTGAAATGTGCTCCCCCATTGACTCTGCTGACCCACATTGTCCAGAAATTTGTAAGAACAGGGCATGCCCGCACAGCTGAAGAGAACGTTGTATTCTACTTATTTGCTCTTTACTGAGAAAAGATATTTGGATATATCCACTTGGAAATTACCAATATTTTGATTAGTGATGTAATTTAAGCCTCAGTTGTGTCTTTAGATGTAGCAATGGATTTTATACCAGGAATCTCCTCTTGTATTTTACTGTTAACCCTGTGATAAATGCTGGAATAACTAAACCCATGCACAGCCAGTTAGAGAGAGGTAAACGCAGGCGAGGAAGTTTTGAAAGATGCTTTCACTTGTTTTAGCAGGTGTCTTAGTGAGCAGCAGACAAACTGAGTTGATGACAGATGTTAGAGCTGCAGGCTCAGTCTGCTGCTTTCTAAATCTAGCAGGGTGTGAACACCACTAGTGGCTGGTACGGTTGTCTTCTCTACCAGCCGCACTGACACGCAACCGGACATCGGTACCAAAAATGTAGCTGGCTGTTAAAATAGTAAAGCAGGCGCAGTATTTTTAGAAATGGGAGCAAAAAAAGTTAAATTCCTACCCTGGAAAGTGCATCACCTGTTACAGAGCAGCCAGTCGTGCTGCTGCATGCTGCACATCATGGGACAGGGTCTGTTTTGACAAGCATCAGTGCCAGAGAAGCTGCCGTGGTCACAAATGGCAGAATGAATAAAAGATAAATGGCTGCTGGCGTGCCCAAGGGATATGAAGGTCAGCGTCGTCAAAGGAGCAAACACTGGCACATACGTGCACGCACACACACATACACACAGTGAAGGTGCACATGCGCGTGCACGCACACACAGTGATGCACTAACACACATCATCTCCTACATCCCCAAGTACCTACATAGTACATGTCTACACAGGGGAGCGTCAGCATTAATTAGACAACAGCTTCCATTATTCTTCTCAAAATAACCCACCCTACATGCCTTAGTCAAAAAAGTCCTTCACCCGTCCAAAGGCAATAATTTTATAAAGATTTGCTCGAAAACAATTCAGTGGGAGTCTGTCATATTTTGGAACCAATCTATTTAGTCGCATCTAGATCCACTGACAGGATTGTTAGAGTCAGATAGGCGTCCTGCAGAGTTTTCACATGCTCCAATTGGTTTGGAGCTGCTAACATTACTGTGAGCTGGACACATTAGAATGCAATCTGCCTGCCCTACTATATGTGATTGGCAGGTAATCACCCCACTTGCAAAAACATCCAGTTATCTCATCCATGAATTTTTTATTTTTATTTTTTGACAAACACATCTTTCTTCCACTCTGCTATGGAGGAAACTTTGCAATTTTTTTCTGTAAAATAATCATATAGTATGTGTTTAGTATGTACTGTACACACAGACCTTTTTGCACTTTCATATACCATCACGCCATTCTCACTGCATACACCACCACACTTTATTTTCAGGTGTATTTTTAAGCTTTTAAACATATCCAAGGAAAGACGTTTCATGCTCTTTTTTCCTTTTCATTGTATAGCAAAAGCTGGCCATGTAACACGTGCTGTCGATTTCAAGTCTGTTTTCATCTTGCATGTCATTACTCCTGATAATTGCTATGGCACACTTGATAGCAGAGTGTGATATAACAATAGGGGGAAAAAAAATTGCCTATGTTTTTTTTTTTTGCCTAATGAATTTGTCACACATTCAACACTGTGAACAACTACGACCTTCACGCCAGCTGATTGGACAAGAGTCAGCCTCCAACAGGCAGCAACAATCCAGTCAGTCAAACCTGAGGAGAATGGCTAAAACTTGAAGTTATGTAATAATGTAATAATAACAGCAAGCGGTGAAGCCGGGCATGATTTTCATTCTATTCTGCCCACTTGCACCTTTTTATGTACTTTGCATGACTGCAGCTTAATCACTGAATATCTACAGTCATCCCCTTTGTGATCTTAAACTTTTCCTTTAAGAGTCGTCAGGTCCCATCATTTATAACACACACCGACGACAATAAGGACCTTTCTGCAACATCCCATTACAAACTGAGTAAACATGCCCTCAGGGAGAGGTAACAGTATTGTAATAGACCCATTACCGGAAAGACTCCCTACGGAGCATTTCTGTGTAATACTGCTTTTGTCAACATTATTCATGGAAGAAACATGCAGCTGTTTTTTTCTAGTACCGAAAGGTGCAGTGAAAAGCAATGGACATGGCTGTAAAAATAAGTAGTACCTCTTTTCAATAGTTAATATTCTCCAAAATTCACTATTCCTTTTGATTATTTAGCGAGCCAAAGATACTTTATTTAGACTAGAACCTTTCTGCACGCCCTTGTTATCAGTCAAATTGGCTTTTAGTCAGTCTAGTTTAGTCTAGTATTTTGCAGGCAGCTCATGTTAAATTTCCATCCTGGTGGCTGGTGAGACATGGAGAAGTGGGCAGTTTGTTTTACTGTTTGGGTTTCACTGCAGAATGACCTTGTTTGTGACAAATGTTTCCTGTGACCAAGGCCCTGTAGATGGCTAGCCAGGTTCCACAGTGAAGAGCCATTGCCTGTAATTAATTGCGATGAACCGGTCATATAATTTGCAGGTCAAGATCCCACCAGGATAGAAATATATAGCAGAGCAAGAGCACTCATATGCGCTGTATCGATTGGGACCAAGTGATGAATTTGATTAAACCCATTTGTCGAAAGGAGCAACATAATGGCAGCTGGCTGTCAACATAAGAGTCCAGAGCTCTGCAATCAAATACACAGACAAGAATCAGAGTCATATAGTTGTAAGTATTGATAAAGTCCCATTTCTAACCACATTTCTGATGAATTTCTGCTTAGCTTTGGTTCTGTTCCCGGGAGGAATTGATTGGAAAAACCAGATTTTGCTCTTAATTCAGCCGCTGAAAGTTGCCAAGAGTGGTCCAAAGAAGAAAAGATAGCGGATGCTTTCATTGGGTTTTGGAGTCTGGAGGCATTTATTGAATTTGCTCCTTGGTTTGTGGTTAAATAACAACCACAAATGGAGAGTGCTTGAAGATTAGCTTGGAACGTCCTCTTGTCCTTTAAGTAATTGGCTGAGAGACATTACTGTTTTGTTCAAGGTTTTAAAATTTGGTCCTGTTTTATAACGTTGAAGAGAGTATTGTCTGTAGTACTGATGCAGAAAAACTACATGAAAGGACAGTTTTGTAATTGCTATACTGCATATACATTGCCAGTTTAAATAAAAGTTTGGTTTCCTAAATTTGGTCAAAATATCCAGGCTTTTCATGCATTTATTTTATTTTATTTTATTTATTTTATTACAGTCTGTATCATCCTATCTTGATGAAGGAAAAATAAACAGAGTGGCACTTCATATAAAGACTGGAGGCTGCAGTGCCACTGTAGCCTCCAGTGTTTAGGCATGCAGAGACCACGTCGCCTGTCAAATCACTGAATCAGAATCACAGCACCGTACTTCTGTTCTTTTGACTCATCTGTGTTTTATTTATTTATTAAGATTTCAGTCAGATTGACCGCAGACAGAGAGGACATCATCATCATCATCATCATCATCATCATCATCATCATCATCATGTATTTAAGCAAATAAAAATTGATGGTGCTATTTCTATTGTTGCTATTTCCTTTGGCAGTGTTAATAGGTGATGCTGGTATGTAGTTCACAAATCAATACAACACCATTAATTAACCATCAGGCCCAGAATGTGGGAAAATAATGAATGAATGAATGAATGAATGAATGAATAAATAAATAAACTTTAATTGCTTTCCTGCAAAAGTCAGTTCCAGCATGCTAAAATCCATGTATGTTCCTGTAATCAATAGTTATTAGATCTACTGCAAAATGACTAAGAGCTTTTTTACTATCTGCATAAGTCTTAACCATGCTCACTCATGTAAGAACAAACAACAACAACAACAAAAACACCATGTTTCCCCCTAACTGCACAAATCCTGAACTGTTAACCATTAGCAAGCAAACATCTGACATTCCTTTACACTCTCATGTTTACATATAATGTCTTGTAACTGTAATGTATGTGATTCTGGGAAATTGAATATAAACTGCATGTATGTCGCTGTCACACGGCATCTGTCTGTTCTGTTTATGTTCACTGCTGCACACAGGCATGTTCTGTGTTGTCAGTGACAGACTGATTATTCATCCGTAATGAAACAAATTCCACCAGCCTGGCTTTGTGGCAGTAGAGAGAACTTGAATTTGAGGAACTTGTAGATTTTATTTTTTGCAGCAGGCTGATAAAGTAGCATTCAGACTATGTGACAACGGAATGCAGCATCAAAACCAAAACAAATTATGTTCTTTTGGGTGGGATAGCCCTCATCCACAAAGAAATGCTGGTACACTACTACACTATATTATGATGATGAGCATGCCAGATGAAGTTTGAAGGTTAACAACGCTGTTTGCTGTGAAGTATTTGTTGTTGTTCAACAGATATATTTAAAGTATGCGAGTTATGCAACTGGTCTGATGTTACGGAGCAGTAGAAAACTTTGAACGTTGTATGAATAATTATCCCTGCTCTCTAAGCACCTGAGAAGAGCTGTGCCCGCTGTGTGCACAGCGCATCTACAGCCACTAATGCACACTTTATCAAACAACATGGAGAAACTGCTCATGCATAAGCAATCACTGTAAAGCCAGATGCAGTGGGATTCCTGAGAATCATTCTGGTTACCTTTGCTGCATCTTGCCTCAGTGTGACTCCAGAAACTGCTAAGAAAACTTAAATAAAACAGTTCTTTAACATGCAAGTCTATTCCACTGCACTGGTCAGTTTTTTGGCTGAATCCACAGCTGAAAATGGACTCGAGTGCTCTGTTTACACTTGGTTTTAAAATGCGTCTTGGTGATCCGAACACATGTGGACAGCCGAGACACAGTGCCATTCACACCTGTCTCTGCGGTGCATCTCCAAAGTGTCTTAGCTGACCATTTGTGCTGTTTTGTTACAGCCTACATCACTTACAATAGGAGGTCAAAGACACAGTTATTACCTCAGTCTCTCGCCAGACTAGTGCAAGGTATGTTTCACATGACTACTTAGGAAAATAAAATGTTTCAAGAACTGATATAAATGTAAGGTTTTGTTTGTATTCCAACTGTGTTGGAATACAAGTGCTCCTCTCCATTTTTTCACCATAACCACTGCCACGTCCTGCACTGATGACGTATTTTCCTGTTACGTCCTTGTGGCGATGCATCAGGACACATTAGTGTTTACACTGTAAATGATATGTGGTCAAAATGCGTCCCATACCACCTCGGCAGGTGGTTTCAGTTATCGGAACACAATGCAACTTTGTGGTCATTTACACTTGTATTTAGTGCTGTCCACTTTTGATCTGATCGCCCGAGACACATTTTAAAACTAAGTGTAAACAGGGTGTAAGAAGGCACTCTGTAGTCAGGTAAAAAATAGATCCACTCCATCTCATCCACTGTTCACTGAGGCCATGACCGTGGATGAACCTTTCCTCTCCCCTTCCCCAACTGCCCCTTTAAAAGCACTGCTGTTTTATTTATGTAAAGAAAAAGGTGGCTCAGCGGAATAGCTACAGTCAACTCCTCTGAAACCGCCTTTGACCCCCCCTCCTTCTCTTCCTGCACTTTTTCCATCTCCCTCTCCAGGGCTCCAGGTAGTGCCACTGCCCGCCATACATCAAGACGGCACAGTGTGACAACTGGGCTACCCAAATCAGAGGTCACTGATTGCAATCTTTAAGAGCAACTAGAGGTGTCACTGCCGCAACACCTGACTGAATCTGAAATGGATATCTAGGCAGCAGCCTGCAAACAGCCGCTCGTCCCGGGATGGTACGACTGCAAAAATCCTCACAGCCGACCTCATGCACAGAGTAGGGATTTCTGCTAATAGAATGGGGTTTAGAATAAAAACTCTGACACTGACTAACATGCATACTGATTATGTGGGCGTCTGTGCAAGATTAGAGAGTTAAGACAATGAAATTATTCTTACAATTTATTATTATTATTATTATTATTATTATTATTATTATTATTATTATTATTATTATTATTATTATTATTATTTTAGCAAGATATCATGTTTATGTATTCCATTTTATCATTAAAGGCTAGTAGGGTGGCCCAGTGCCTCAGTGGTTAGCAGAATTCGCTCACAGCAAGAACGGCTCGTG